>JWHW01021792.1:225668-237307 GCA_000931545.1 Papilio glaucus
GTGCATACACGGGTCGGGATGTGAGGCGCCCTCCTTCCAGATGGTCTATCTGGCAGGAGGGGAGGTTATTGGAACAGACCTGTGCCCAATAGTGGACGGATAAAGGCTTATGATGATGATGATGCAAGTGTTTTATTTTATCTTTATTTTCTAGTACAAGAAGGCAAATTTTGCATGACGATAGTACAACCACATACTTGACACATTAACTCTTTTACCGCTGATTAATGGATAGCGATTGAAAGTGAACGTCGTCTGTTAATAAAATATCTATGATCTATTAGGAGTTAATTCAATGTGTTCAATCAACTTGCAGTCAATCATTGATCATGTTAACGAGTATGACATTTACATTCAACTGTCCATTTGAGAAACCAGTTATGCGCAAGCGGTTGTTTTATTTACATAAACGCAACGACTGACAGAACGAACGACTACTTGAATTTGTCGTATCCGACATAATTCCGTTAAATGATTCACTATGGGAAATAGATTTTTGTGTCCGATTTTACTGTATTGAGTGACTAGTTCAATAGGCCAATTGTGAGAAATGAGGAATTAGATTATCAAGACATCTGCAGTATTGTATTTAATTAACCGTATTGTTTTTAATTTTTCAATGTGTTTTAAGGAAATTAACACAAGACCATCCCTTACATCTCTAGTTATATAGCTGCAAGTTTGATTTACTTACATAATAACTTGACATTGTCAGCGATATGCAGTCGTTGAGTTTATATTACTTTTTATATAATCGATTTAATCATAAATGCTTCCTATATAATATTTGCATATATTAATGGCGAATGCTATCGACGGGGTCACTCTGCGTCCGGATGGGAACATGCGCTCTAATGCAACGTGCGTCGTAAATTTGCTAATAGATAATGGCTTAGAGTTTGCTTGTAGATGCGCTCCCTTGTTAGCGTAGGTCGTTGACCTTGCGATTGTGATTTTTCAATACCGGGCACAGAGAATCAAGATTGCTGGGATTTCTCCCTTGATATCGTGTTTGATTTCTTATATTTTCCCGAATACATACTACACATTCAAATTAATAATGTTATAAATTTTATCTAGTTTATAAAATGTTTTTGTTCCAGACGTTTCGAGTACTTTCCAACACATTTTCAATTACTATCTATGCAGAATAAGCTTACAGTATCTTGAGATCTTGCAGGATCCCAAGCAGGTAGTACCCAACCATCTTCTCTATTGAAATTAGGATGTCTTTTTAATTTCAAAGCCTCGCAAATTATCCTTGGTAGGAAGCGGTGGTATTTTGCGAGGATTATGTGGTTCATCAAATCTTATATAATGGTGGGAACACTTCAAAACATGATCATAGGAGACTACCGGGAGCGTTGGTGTTAAACGTCAACTATTTGTTCAACAACAACAATGCAGCCTGTGATCATTTTTGAACGGCCCTGCCATTTAAATGAAAGTGTGCACGCATTCTTGTCTCACTGGAATTCCAACTACAAGCCGAGTAAGCAGAACACGTAAACCTAATATATGAGCTCAAATGTTCGATATATTGGGAATATTGATGAGTTGCCATCCCTACCGCATTCGAATCTCGTGGATCACTGATCCATTGCATTAAAAATATAATTGTCTTGTATTTAAAAGTAGCAGGACTATAAATGTTTCTATTTTGTGATGACTATGCTTTGCGAGATAATAATAAATCCAGGTTTCACGTATTTATTCTAACTGTACATAGACATAGGCCAAAGGTTAGGCTTTTAAGCTATTCAGCTGATAGTGTAAATTGTTTCTTAAAATTTAAGTTCTAAAACTTCTCAACTTTCTGAGCGATACGTGTCAATGTCAAAGTGTGACATTAGATATGACTTCTAAACAAACTGTTAATTTATATACATAGGAGTAGTTTGTATTAGGGATGTTATGGATATAAAATTTCGGATACGGATATAGGTATAATATTATACCGGAGTCGGATACGCATATGTAATTACTTATTTGGTAGTATCGGATACGGCTATTGGATTTTTAAAGAACTGTGAAACTATTGGTTATAATTTTAATTTATTTTTAGGTTGTCATTTGGTACACTCAGTCACATAGACTCCTGATTATTGTAGGGACTCGTTTTAATCAAATTTAAGTAAAAAAAATCGTAATTATCGGAAATTTTTATTTCGGAAATCTGATAATTTCGCATTCGCATTCGGTTGTTATGGAGACAGACGGTCTCCATAACATCTTTGGTTTATATACTATTTTGTTAGTTTTTTCATATCCAAAATACTCAATAGTGAACCTTAATAGTTTGTTATTCTGTATATCCACTATTTACAGCATAGAGAATTGTTGTCTTGTATAGCCGTTTATTTGCCTTTTTCCTTAGTTGACCATTGCCCAGGCTTTGTTTAGTGTAAGTGGTTTTCTTTTGACTCTTACAAACTAAAATTAAAAATGACGCCTACGTATATTTGTCTTGAAAGATTCCTCTCCTCGGTTGTAATAATTTAAAGGTACAGTTTTCCATGTCAAAGGTAATAGAATCGTTGCAATGATACCTATATAGGTGAAAATCGCGGATTGCGGTAAACAAAAGAAATATTTGCAAAAAAATATATGAAAATTACATTCTTGTAAGTTTTCATCTATAAATAAATCAGTTTTCTCTGAGTTTTATCAAAAATGATGTTAGTTGAGGAAAAAACTAAAACTAGTTCGACTATAAAATGTGTTTATGAGTAAAGTTTTTTGTAATAAATCTAAAATTGAGTTTGAGTGTAACGGGATAGTAGCGCCGCAGCATCGCAGCGCGAGATTAGTCTAACTGTACTGTGTATGCGGCCAATTTACACGTCCAGAGTTGGCATTCGTGTTCTAGACGGGCCGTAACTACAAGTAGCTATCGAGTAATGATGTTAAAACTCTTCATAAATCGTTTTGTAGTTCAATGCTCTGCAAATTGACTCCGAGTAGATAATTTACTGCCAGTGAATTTTTTTAAATTAAAGTTTATACACAAAGTTTCTAACGATCTTTGTTCTATTCTAATGTAAAATACTCAACCTCTTTGGTGACTTTCTTGAAAAATTGGAATGATGTAGTCACTAACTAGACTGTCCTCACAGCAATACTACCTTCGGGCCGTCAGTCAGGGACTGTCCGGCCCATAGAGAACAGAATACTCCGTTAGTCCGGCAGTAGGCTTAAGGGCCCAATAAATAGTCACTCGTCACCGGTGGGTCGCGACCCATAGTTTGGGATTTTCTGCCACAAACTATACCTTTTTTGATTGGAAGATAAGACTGTTGTAAACAAACAAATATTATTTCATCGTATATGGCGCCATACATTTTTTTGTAATTTTGTGGAAATCGTGATAAAGCGAATTGAAATTGTATAATATGGATAGCTTTCTTTACAAAAATCACATCTTGCTGCGAAACAACATATATTATGGTATTAGCGATTCTAATTATATATTTGTTATAACGTTTATAATAAGGTCATCTATAAAAAATTACTTGTACTACAGTTAAAAGATTTGTATTGGCCTCAATGTTGATTGATATATTGTCTTGAAATGAATTCGAGCAGGTGAAATGTGGCGCACTTTCCATTCTCAGTTTCGTTTTATTGACGCTGTTGTACAGACAAAAAATAAAAAATTATTATATAGAATTCAAATTAGTTTTAAAGAGTACTTTAGAAATGGTGTAAGTAAGATATTAAGAGACAATAAATAGCTTACAAGCGTTTTATTAAACTGCAATATACTATTTGAGATAAATTCTGTTTAGGAAATCCTCATTGCTCACATATATCTGAAGTAAGACTGCATAACATAATCATACACGTTTCTCAAATAATCATATATGTATGTATTTTTATAGCACATAAAGTCATTCAGTAATATTATTTTAATTTATAATACGAAAGTCTTTGCACTCTAGATATTTATATTTACATAAAGTGCGTGCTAATTAAAAGTAAACGGAATAAAATTTTCTAAGAATAAAAATCTTGCATAAAAAGTAAATTACCGCAAAGCATACCTACAAATTTAATTTAAAAAAAAATTCTAGGTCTATATAAGATAACATCAGCTTAGCTAAATGACTGTCAGATACAAATATACCGTTCCTTTTTTAATAATTGATGAGGAAGGGGATAAATAGGACTTATCCCCTCCTCTGTCCATTAACGGTAGGTAACGCATCTGCAACTCTATACGTCTATGCCTAGCGGTCACTTGATATCGGGTGCTCGCTTATCACCTTTTTAAAAAAAAGAATAATAAGAATATTCTAGTCTGCTGTCATACACCTATCAACTTGTATTGTATTTGAACCATAGCCAACGGTTGGAAGCTGCTAGTTCTTTTATAAGTCCTTAGAACGACATCCCAGGAACAACGCGACTAGCTCGCTAGCGGTTTAACCAGTGGGTTTGACCCTTTAAGGTTCATTTATGATAGTGTCGAATCAACTATTCAACTAAAACCAACAATTTTATTTATATATCGTAGGATACGTGGATTATGATTTATATTTAGTCATGATTTTAACAATTAACAATATGTATAAATCTTTTAAAAAAATAAATACAAAAAAATGAGCATTTTGAAAGACTGAAGATAGAGCAACTAGGCAAATTTATGTTGCGAAAGTGAGTGGCAGTGTTAGCAGGGGACTTCCCAGGAGAACTTATATCGATCAGATTAGTGTTATACTAAAGAAGAGCGATATAAGGAGTACCCGTAACCACCGGGCATGTATGCGTAAATGATGATGTAGATGAAGCGCGAAAGGTGTGCCAGGATCGCGCCGAATGGAAATCCGTGATCTCTACTCTACCCTTAGGGTTACGGGCGTGAGCGCATGTTTATTTATCTTGCAAATACAGTCACAGAGAAAATAGTTCTTATATATATAAGAATATAATTTAGCGCGGAAAAAGTAAGCGATTGTACTCACGCAATATCCAGAAGCTAACATTACCCGGTCGACTAAGAACGATATTATTTTGAATAATATCCACGAGAAGTCCATTAAGAGCACCTTCTAACGGTTGATTCCATCTTGAGCACTTTTTGTTTGTCAAATTAACATTTCTGACATTACTATTTCTAACCTAAAATCGTTGTACGTAAGGTACAAAATAGAGTGCAAATGCTATTTTCATGTGTGAAAGTACATTTTTGATGGATCGACTTGGTCTGCGTGATTGTACATTCTATGCGTTTCTATTTGGTATCATAGATCTGTGATGGCCTCTGCCGATCAACCCGTAGGCAATTGAGAAGTCAGTTGTGAATATATAAACTTCAAAACCGACAAAGCGTTTTTTAATGATCACGATCGTATTCTCCACTTTTATTTTTATTGGATAGTTTGTGTTTATTGACCATTTTAGCTATTGCGTGTTTTCGTGCATTCAAAAAGCTTTACTACACAATCACCATCATCAGGGACGTGCCTATCTTTTTCCCACCTATATGGGGTCAGCACAGTACGTACTTATTCCATATCCTTCTACCAGCCGTCTTATGTAATGTATAAGGGCATGCATACAGTGAATATCCCGTTAATCATTTCAACTAAGCTAAAATTTATGGGGATGGTTCACTAGTCGTCGCATAATTAATTGATTTGAGTAGGTAAAGGCGTTATTTATTTAGCAAACAGTTTATATATATTTTATATATAGATTAACATATATACTCATCATGTAACATATAGTTTATCTACAATCAGTAGAATAGTAAATTAACAATTTATATATTTAGGTCGTCGAGGTTAAGACTTATGTATATCATTCTAGCTTCTCCACTCTTTATCGTTAGTGTTTGTTTATTGCGCGCAATTGCAAAGTTCAATTACATATAAAGATGTCAAAGTCAAACTAATTAAGTGCACATATAATAGAAACAGAATTTGTTATGATGGCCGTCATAACAAATTCCACAACGTTTATTCTATCGGGTAGTCAAGTCTACATATTAGAAGGTAGATTATAATTTAAGGTTATAACAGACGTGCGTGGATTTATTTCAGGTTATTCTTTAAGTAAAACAAGGACTCACGCCTTTTTATTTTCAAGGATAAGCAGAGATCAATACAATTATTATAGACATACGGCTTAATAACAAATGATAATAGTTGATTAGTGGCAACTATTAGATTACTATTCAGATTATCTTATTTCGTGTATCATGTAGGTCCCATTAGTCTTTGTTAAATACTAATTTGTTATAATTTTTAGTTGCTTATGGTTATTTTACTAGCCTACGGTACATATTTCCTGAGCTTACGTATCCAAAATGAAAATAATATTTCATTAATCCAATAAATAATGTGTTTTTTTATTAATCTAATTATTTATAAAATTAATCCAATAAACAACATCATAGACACAACTTTGAAAAAAAGCCTATTCATGCACCGTGTCTAGGCGAGTCCTTAACGGACAGTAGCGTCCGCAACGGGAGAGTCATTGTCCTGTCCAGTGGTGTGTAAACTCGCCTCGGAACGGGTTCATCGTGTTTGTTTTTGCATTATTATAAAATTCCAATTACAATCGGACGGTAGGGGGGCAATGTATGTCGTTCGACACGATACCTTTACATTGCTCGGCAACCTAGCCCGGTTGTACTTTCACGTCTAACTTTCACAGCAATGGAAATGTGATTCGGCTAAATGATACCATTCCACCTGTTGATTGCATCTAGACTGAGTCAGATCAATTACTTTTTTATATTGAACGGACCGATGGTCGTTTAAGATCGACTTCGTGCTCAAGAGCTTCTTTTTGGTTGACGCTCGAGACCTTTCTTAGAATAAAGATGATATCACTTCGTTGTATTTTCGATGTGTTCATATATTATTGTACTTTAGGCATATATTTTTGTGGTTAGATGATTACTAATAAGCGAATTATTAAGAGGAACACATAATAATGTCCAGTTTTAAATTGTCATAAAAAATATTTCTGTTAAATATAAAGGTTAATAAACCTCGATAAACAATCGATCGTGGCGATTAATTGGGGAGGCTTACGTCCATAAACTGTCGACTGAAAAGAAGGAAGGAAGGAACCTGAATAATATTAATTCATATAAAAAATTTGACTATCTGTTGATTCCTGAGATGACCAATATTTCAGATAGTTTTGATTAAACACCAGATACTACATTTAGTTTGTTTTTCCAGGAAGTTACTCGATTCTGCAAGATCGGTAGATAAGATCGTTCTTTGATGATCCCTAGATATTAGTTTAATAATGTAATATCACAATAATGCCATTTATTTTTTTATAAATATCTATTTCGCGAAAAGTTTTTTTTTACATTAAAACGGATGTTATGAATCATTCGTGATCTCAAGCTTATAAAGTAGAAGAGAATAAAGTATTTATGAATAGTACAGAAAACAAATCAAGTTTTTATATTCGCGATGTGATATTCTGATTTCCTAATAACGTTTAAAAACAAAATAGAATCAATTTAATTTGTAAAATTATGCAACATAACGGTTAGTAAGAACGTACGCAAAAGCCTTTGGCAAAATGTCAGGGCTATAATAATTAAACTGGTACTTATTTAGCTAAATATTGTTAAAGTTATTTGCATTTGCACAATGCCTCAATGAGTTTAGGATAAAAACATACATTTATAACTTAGTAAGACTATCAGACCTCAGGTATTTTTCACTTAGATTGCAGTATCTACATAACTCCAGCAGTTAGTGTGCAAATACTAAGAATTTAAGTAAGATAAAACGATGTTTAGATGCGCCGAAGTCTTTTATTTTTATGTAAATATTTTCAAAGAAATCGTTTTGTTCACATTTTATTTTATTATTTCTTCCTCGAATCCATGGCGTCGTCGGAAGGGTTTTAATGTATATGGACCTTTTGAAACATGAACTTATTAAGTAACAGCTAAGTTGTTAGGTTGTGAACTTGGTTTTGGATTGAGGGATAACAACCATAACTTAGTAATTCTTAGTGTACTGTGTAATAAAAACTGGGCATAAAATTAAATGTTAAGCTTTCAAGACAAACGTTTGGATTTCAACTTATTTCGACAGCTACGGTCCTTGTCTTATGCATCAAGTATGTGGGACTTTTAGGTACCTTAGTTAAGAGTAAAGTCAAGTTAAGAAAAATATACTAATATAAATTATTATAATTAATATTTCATCTTTTTGGCATTTTGGCATTCTATTACGTATCTACATGAATGCGCTATACGAGAACCTTTTATATTCGTAATAATACCATACTTTATCGAACAATAACACAATTTTACACAACATTTACGATTGAAAACATCAATAGCAATAAAATAAACTTAATCTCCTATTCACACTTTTTGCTGTTACGATGAATAGGCTTTAATTGATATTATACTAAATATTATTTATGATAAAAAAAAACCCGAAGCAGCCATGATCTCGACTTCACGGAGCTCACGACTCCCCGCAGGCGCCGTGACTCGGAATTATAAATAAGCTTGCTTATCCATCGATTTGCCTGCCATCTTTTTTGTTTCAGATTTGTATAATGGTACATCTTTATTTTATTCTACTACATTTTTCTACTAATAAAACCTATCATCAAGGCGACAAATTAAATATCGACAATAGCACCAGTAGTTTTACGTACTTATTTTTTTTGAAAATAAGAGTTTAGTGAGTGCACCCACTAGTTTAGCATTACCTACTCACTCTTCTCTTAAAGGTACTGATTTCATAACTATAATTATTCTATAGTGTTGGGCTTTATGTTTCATATATACAGGATGAAAGTTTTTGACCTCAACTGAAAGATAAGTACTCTGAATACTGAAGATTTAACTTATAAGTCACAAGAAAAAAAAATCCTTAATAAAATATATTTGTGTATTCAATCAAGTGGAACTCATTTCGATCATCTAAGTTTGCTCGTTCTTGTTCAATTAAATTAAGGTTAGATTTCACTTATTTCTCTCATAAAATTCACCATGTTTGTTAGATATTTGTTCCTTATAATCTATGTCATAAAAGTATAGGAGGATGTTATTTTTTTCAGATATCAAATAGATTTATTCACAGGTCTGGTAAGTGAATTTTCAAAAATCTATGAATGCAGTTTTGATTCTTTTTTTATAATAAACGAAGGAAGGAAGAAAGCTCCTTTGAGTACAATTGTCTATATTACAGTATTTAAAGTACATTTCCTCCAAGTAAGGTTTAAAAATTTCACTCTGTATAACTCCTGTTAATACGATTGTGAGATTTTTCAATATTTATTTTCAATTGCAACCCTTGTATGCTCGCTGTAAGCACTTGATCGCTGACCGACATAAGAATTTATACCCTCATCTGTTTTTTCATTTAATTATGACCAATGCTGATCTTAGACTATATCATTAAACAAAGGTATTCGAATTTCAAAATCAAGGATCGAACGGATCATCACATTGTTAACGGGTTAAATACGGGCATAAACATATTGGTTACATGTAGCATATTCGAGTCACATCGGACGTGCATGCTTGGGAGTTACAAGTGGAGCATGCCTAAAGTAATTACTACTTAATTAAGCTGTTTACGTGTATGATTTCAATATCTAATTGTTAATGCGTGTTTTGCTAGTAATTCACATTATACATTTTTCCTGATTATCCATTATAATTATCTGATAATTATAAAAAAAGTCTTATTAATAATTGAAATGAGTAGCTTTTTCGTGTAAAGATGATTATTTCTTAAAACTCAATGTAATAAACGATAAAATCTTGTCTTTCAATGCATTTAAAAGTGAGGGTTGCTTACGTTGTAAGATTTCATTCGTCTGTTTAGGTTATTTAATATGATAAATAACTAGAAATTAGCGTTAAATAATTGTCTAAATTTAATTTAAGTGTAGCTAAATTTATTATTAGTTAATTTTTTATTTGGTTTAATAGGTGATATTTATATCACCTATTAAATTATTATATTTGTTTAAATTATTATTTTATTTTATTCGTTTTTTTCTTTATAAAAAATCCTTAAATGAAGCTTTAATTCGATTTACTTAACTTAAAGTTTCGTCTTCTATCGTTTCGTATTAATAGTCTTTTTTTAATCTGTTGATGACAAAATATTTTTTTTATTGCAGATAGAAACGTATCGATCACACTCATATTATTTCTTTTGACCTTATTGTTCCTAGCAACTCTGATAGCAGGTAAATTCTAATAATATTGTTTATTATAATATTATATTATTATATACAAGTTATAAACATTTAAATAATAATAGTGTTTTATGTGTATTTGTAAATTACATTTGTTTATATATTTTATATACATACCATATTATTGCTTTTAAAAGAAAAAACTTGTAAGTTTATTTTAAATTCATCATACATTTAATAACCTATATTAAATTATTTCATTAATCAATTTGCAAATATAAACTACAAAATATTTTTTTTATTCATATAATTACAGTTTTAATTTTACGAATTATTTATAGGTGTTTTGCTATCATCTTAAAAAAAGAATTTAATAGAAAGTGATGTAAGATTCCAAATTATTTTTTTTAAATTGAACCCAAATAAAAATATATTAATCAACTTGTTTTAAAATGTAACTAATAAGTTTAAAAATATTTAATGTATTTTAATTTTATCTTAAGAAATAACTTACCAATAATCACCAAGCACAAAGCACAGATGAAAACCAATGATTTGTACATTATTATTTTTGTAATTTAATTCGCTAGACAAGAAGAACCGTTGCAGAGTGCGCGGGCTACGGCGGCAGGGCACGGAATGATGCGCCCGAACACAAAACCGGAATAAAAACGCCGGCTCGCGCCGCCCTAGAACGGTACCGGCCAACCTGTAGGAGATGCGACTTTCATACACTATCCACATCATTACCTATTTACTACATTAAAAATAAGAATTATATAAAACAAATTCCTCATATCCTGCAAAATGTACGCAATTACCTACGTGCCCTTTTCCCGTGTTATGTGGGATTAGCACAGCATCACCGTAGTCCATACTGTATAGGTTATTACGACCGGTGGCCTGTCTGATGTCAACCCTACTGGAGAATAAATATTTTTACTTAAGTCATTTTTTACCAGTGTGATAAAGATAAGTCCGTTGCCAAGGTTGTAAAATATCGCGAGGGCCTTTATTGGTCGGACGCATCCCTTCGTCAGGTTAAAATGTATTAAATTGCAAATCGCAAATCGTAAATCTGATGCCGACCGCTACCTATAAATAATCCGTCACAACCTGAGGAACTGTAAGGTGGTAGGTATAAAAAGGAAAGGAAAAAAAACTTTTAAATAAAAACAAAACCGACTTCAAAAAAACTATATTCAAAAACAAGAAATGCACTTAAAAGTATAAAATAATTTTACCAAATTAAACATAAGAATCAATTCTTAATCATATTTATTTTTGGAGTCGGTATCAGCTGTGTTTGGTCGCGATCGGATCAGCATATTTACCTGGGTACCTGGGTAACTTGGGTACCATACCCAGGCGAAGCCGGCGCGGGTCACTAGTGTAGTATAAAGTTCATTTGTAAAATATTTTCTTAAGGCATCCTCGTATATTGGTATTTCCTTAGCTGACGCTGACACCGACTCCAAAAATAAATA
>JWHW01021792.1:257661-274452 GCA_000931545.1 Papilio glaucus
GAAGGAACTGGTTTAAAAATTGACGAAGGGTTTCATACTCCGACTGTACTACTGTTGACATAATTTCCAGTTCATTGTCTAGTCGCATTTATTCAATGTATCAGTTTCTTACATCTCGTTGCATTCTCGTATGCATCACAAACGTATCTCAGTGAGCAGGATGGGAATAGCTTCACGCTTGTAACTTTAACGATGAATTGTAATGAGGCGCCGTGACTTTCAAAGGACGGCAGAGTCATCTGACAATGTAAATACCTCCGCAACCCGTCTTCATAGGATTGCATACTAATCCTGTCAACTAACATTGTTTAGAAGATGAGATTTGCTACACTCTTACATTGCACTATAACTAGCTGTTACTCACGAGTTCGGACGCATTCACGTATAATTTTCCACACTGGATTTTTTTAAGATGATTCCGCGTATAGTAACTTCGAATTGTAGGTAACTTGCGTTCACTGTAGGTAACACGTGTCAAAAAGTTGTTTGTTAAAATATGACAAATTACTAAGGCAACCGATATTGTTAATGAAGATTTATATGTACCAGAGACATTTTTTATTTTCGGGATTTATCCCCATGTCATTTTCTGTACCCCTGACAATGTGTTTGCAAAATTTCATGATGATTGATTCTGGTTTAGAGGAGTTAAAAACAAACAAAGTTAACGAACAAATTCACATTTGTATTTATAATATTAGTTAGGATGTGTCTTTGTAGTTTATACAAGAGCTTTATCCAATATCACCACTGTTTTTCCCATTGTAATGTCAATCAAACAATGTTACGTTATCATAGGTAACTTTCGTAGTTTAGTTTACTTTCTTTATTTTAGGGGTTATATTATTTAATATCCTATTTCTAAATTTTACACAAAGGCCCAATTGAAATATCGAACTGGAAAATTTTATTATAATACTCTAAGGAATATTTTGTTTTTATTCTGCACTTTATTTCTTAAATAATCAGAGTTTCAAACAGTTAATAATTTTAATTTTGTGTTTAGAAAAGCAATATTCTTCTTTGAAAAAATGAATACATAATTATGCAAAACATAACACTAATCTACATACAAAAGTATCTCGACAGATCGTGTGACTTTTTATTGACATTTAATCGAACCCCTTGCTTGTGGCGTAGTTTTCAAGTCTGCAAATTATTTTGCATTCGAAATCAAGAACTCTATTTAGCCAGTTAGTAATTTATCCAGAAGAATTCTGCGTACCAACCTTAAGTCACCTGTATGTAGCCGCCGTTTTAGATATTTACGGCCACATCAGCCATCAGCGTCTGCATACAAGACGGATGGGGTACAAGACTCTAATTCCTTACCTCAACATAAATAGGTTCAGATTCGTCGCCTCTTCTAGGCTCATCTTTATAACTGTCTTTATTATTGCCCAGTACCCTCAGGACCGGGTAGTCTTTGGCTGTCTCCGTCACAAGTGCTCTTGAATTCTTAGGTGGCGCTAGCACGGGAAAAATTAAATCTACACGATCACTTTTAGATGTTACTAACTCTGTACTTGAAATATTTACTAGTATTAGTAAAAATGCTATGACTATAATTTCATTTCTATATTTATCTATTCTATGAATTAAACTCATCGTGCCTAACGCGGAATGTTGTTGTAAATAAATAGGAAGCCATTATATACGTTTGTTGAGAATATAATAAGATCACGATTTGCAAAAGGTGAGTTAAACGCTCAGGTTATTTTGTCCTTGCGAACATTAAAATTTAAAACAATGAAAAAACTTCAGAGTGTAGTGGGCATATTTAAATGTTCTAGTATTTAGGTCAAGTTAATTTTTTTAACCCACTTTTATTATCTGTACCTGCACGTATATGTAAAATGAAGGATAACGTCATAGACTTCTTAAATGAAAATCATTAATTCGTGAATATGAGATTTGTGTGTTTTTGTATACGTCTTAGTGTTTTTTAAATTATATTTATTTTAAATTACCTACACAATTCCAGCTCTTTATGGAATCATCAAAAGTGAGTTATGATATTTTTTCAGTTCATACCTTGATGTGCGACTCTTTGTGGACAAGTCCACTGCTCAAATACTAAGTCTTCGTTTCGTGAGTTCGTGAACATCAATGAACTTTTAACTTTGAATTTACGGGGGAATTAAATGATTGTTACGCTCCTGAAAATTTATTCAATTTCATCAAATCCTTAGTATACTAATATACGTAAATTGCTTTCATGTTTTTTTTTAAAAAACGGGAACTCATTGGCACAAGCTACAAAATCAAAATTCGGATCGTCTTATTGCAAATTAAACGCTAAGTCATGGTAAGTTATATAAGAAAAAACACGTCTGCTTGCTCATTCTTACGTATCCTTACATTTTCCTGTATGTTTTTGTGTCGAAACATAAAATAATGCATGTTGAGTCTAAATATGCATTTTGGAGGTCGATTTTTTCTTAAATAGGTATTTAACATATGTCCCCTGCTAGACTTAGGCCTCCCCCATTGATTTCCACAAAGATCGGTCCCCTGCCGCCCTCATGCATCCTCCTTTTAACAAGAAATATGGTCAAATTTTGGGCCTCATCAGTTGCGTTCGCAAATAAATAGAAATTAAATACATATAGAAACAACTAAAAAATAAAGTTTGTAGTTGTATTACACACGTTGAAATTTAATCAAGTCTTCAATAAATGTATGGACGTTATGTTAGGTTTTTTTTTAATTTAACACGTAAATAAAGTTGTTTATCTAGTCGAGGCTACGTCGGTATGTTAGTTGTTTGTCCGGTCTTCGACTGGGGAATCCACGACAGCCTTGCGTCTGCGACATGCGAAACAAAGCGTCCGCTAGCAGAACATATTCACATTATGAAAATATATTGTGATTACCTAGAATATTGTGATTCTACGTTATACATTTGATGTAAATATTTATTATCACACGAAAATGATTGTTTGAATCGTTTTACATAATTTTTTTTTATAAATAAGAGGTTTCTAGTGTTCTTAAGTTGTTTTTATATACATATTTTTAAATCCACGTGGTAAAATAAAGTTAAAGGCTATACTACCGTACCTTAATTTTAAGACGAAACTGGTCCGTCTCGACATCCATATGCTGTTCTTTCTTTACTGATTAAACAGGTTCCGAAGTTGACATGAATTGTTGGGAAAATCTTGCGACTGCTGTTGGTGTCAAATATTCTCCCGTACTCATGACAGGCGCTTGCGATCTGGAAGGTCTGTTTGGTTTTATTGATGGTAAAGCTGGTGAAGCAATGAACTTCGGCGCAAGAACTTCAGGTGACTTTGAACCTTCTACACACGGAGCTTGAGGCTGCGGCCAATTCTGGTGCCAATTTGGCCTCGGCCAATTCGGTTGCAACGCTGGTGTTGGGTGCATCCCTTGATGCTGGTACGGAGGAGAATTTGGCAACGGAAAAACAGTCCACCCATTAACGAAAACTACTAATATACATACAGTTAACACGACCATAAAATCCCCTACCATTTTAACTTATCACACAAAACTGTTTCCACTAGAACACGAGATAAATGTGCTTGATAAAACTTGAATGTCCGACTTCTCTGACGTAAGGCGAGGTTGATGTGTACAAAAATTAAAATTCAGTTATGTCCAGTTCACGACGACTGTTGCCATTTAAAAAAAAAGTTATATTGCTGCGGGTTTTACGTTCATGTAGAATTAAATAACCATTTCCAAAGGTTATTTATACATATAATAAAATATACGACACGTATTTGATGACATCACACTGTACGTAAGTAGTATTTCTCATTTAAATGTCAATAATTTATGATGCATGTTGTTATTATCGCCATGTTAACTTTGTCTGACCTGTCTTTACCTGACCTATCTAGTATTTTATTCGATTATGGTTTTAAGCACATGGGGATTATGTCTGTATAGTCATTTTAGTCTGTGGAAGATTTTAGTTCGTGATAGTATATAATCTGTATACCTTAAATATTTTAACATCATTTTCCTCTTGAGGTAGCCTCTGATGTAATGACGACAAACCAGTCAAGTAAAATACTATCTGGGATTGTAAGGCCTGGATTACGGTGAAAGCTTGTTGAAACCCCATAAATGTTTTGAAGAAAACCATATACTATACCTATTTATTGCATACCATTCCACTGAGTAACAAAGTAAAGTAACTATTAACACCGCTACTTAAGGCAAAACAAACCGAGTCGTGTTAACGCTACTTAAGGCTGGCCGGTTAATTTAAATTGCGTTTTTATTTTTCTTTTAATAGCTAAACTCATGATCCAAAAAACTTTAAGTCGTTGTTGATATATAACTGTATATTAACTGGAAAAATGTCATGTTATTTGTTACCTATTTATTCCGCGAAGCAGTTTTTAACCATTACTGCTACAAGCCCAACCGGTTTGTAGGAGACCATTATTGATGGAATAACTGGGCATTCGTCAAGTCACGGTTTTTATCCACCCATCCGTCCACTAGGCAAGATTTTTAATTTATAAACGTTGGGTAGCTGGGTTGTTGGATAGTTTTTGGGGGTTACGTTCATCATGAAGTGAAAATTCTGCGATTTTCTTCAGAATTTATCAAAACAAAATATGGAAGACGTACTACCATATTATAAATGAGTGCCCGTGTCGTCGTAATTCGTATATGTAATTTGTATAATATGTCAAAGAAGAAACCCTCTGCCTGATATATGACCCACAGCCCAAAGTACTGGGCCTAGAGACTCTTTCATTTGACATTTTTGTTAATACGTAGGCGAGCACTAAAAAAAGATTTTTCTAAATTCATCCTCTAAAGGCCTAAAGTTGAAGATGAAAGACTGTATTGAGAGACCACCCGTGCGAAGCCGGGGCGGGTCGCTAGTTGGCTATGAGATCATTTTCTTTATTATCTTTCACAAATACTTATTTAAATAAAAGATTCCTTGGATATAATAACAGTGATAGTCCCTCTCCAACTTTCTTTCCCTTCCTGCCTTAATGTGCTAACTCGGACGTAAAGGAGAGGTGTTTATACTACTTCTTTTGTCTAATGAGTGAGGTGTCGCAGTCGCAATGCCCACATAATATCAGGTGAGTTCGGGACATATCTTTTGAAATTTCTAGACTTGACATTGAGGCATTTCCTACCGGTCCAAGGTGGTGGATTTTTCTTAGTCGCCACAGTAACTTGTTTTGTGCATTTAATATTCTTCATAAACACTAAAGTCTTGTGCTGTCAACCTTGAAAATAATAAGTTTTAACTGTTGTTAAATGCGTTTGTCATGTGTGAAGGTCACAAAAGGACGCAATACTATCTATAATTTTGTAAATATATTAACAGAAGCAAACATTCTGGATTACATATTTTGATTAGAAAAGATTTTTTTTATATTGTGAGGCCTTTCGTTAGTTGTTAGTTAAATATAAAAAAATATATTAGCCAAAGTATTCGCGAATAAATAATGCAGGAAGAGGAATGTTCAATGATGTATTTAAATTTCGGACGCATCGACAGCCATGTACCATCAAATGTGTTCCATCAAATCTGGCAATGGCCCAGCTTAAGGGCCATTTGTAATCTAAACAGCGGCTAATGTTAATTCATCAACACCGCGGCGGATCTTCGTGAGTCATCGGTATGCCCAGGATCTTCAATGACTCCGTCGATTGTTCGACATGACATGATCGCCTTGTAGTTTTTTTGAACGATTGCGTAATGGTAAATACGTTCTTTATTGTCTCTCTATCTAGGAAATATTCATAAAGGTTAGTTATGTGACAATGATCTTATATGTCTGTGTAGTACAAATTGATTATGTAGTTTTAGAAACATAAAGCAACGAACATCATTAGTGCCATCTATATTTATAAATATATAGATAGCTTCTATAATTTATATTATCAAACACGAAAGGGTAAGGCCAATCCCAACGAGGCGCAACACATCACAGAAAGCCATGCAAGCAAGGTTCTTGTAAGCCTTTTGATTCAGATGTTTTTGGATAGCGCTAATCATTGAACATTAAAAGTTTATTTCTTCTTACATAATACATGTATTAGTATAAAAATACATATTTTATTATTATATAAACTCGCACAATTAACTAGTGACCTGCCTCGGCTTCGTGCGGTCAGCATTAAAAAAAAGAAAGATTAAAACTATCCTATCTTTTAAGTTACACATAGTAGGCAAATTTGATTATGATCGGTTTAGTACTTTATACCGGACAGATATCGTAACACGAGATTTATATAAAGAAGAAGAAAGACAAAATTACATAATGGTGGCTGAGTGTCCGAACGTCCGACTTACGATTTGATATTCAATCATGCACAGCTTGTAATAATGAGTACGTCGCTTTTTGTTTTAAATCTAATATTTAGTGACAAAAAGAGAGTAAAATAAGGTAAGCGATAGCTGTATAGACTTGGTGTAATCTACTTCATATATAAAAGAAGAAACCGACTGACTAATATGTCAACGCACAGCCCAAACTACTGGTCCTAGAGCACACATATTGCACACAGATTTCTGTTATTATGTCTACGAGCACTAAGAATTTTTTTTTTCTAAATTTTCCCCTAAAGGTCTCAAGTAGGAGATAATAGTTTGTATGGATTTATATCCATAGAGAAAGATAATTTTAATCCAGCGTAAGTTGACCTCAGATCTATATGATAACAGATCATGTTAAACAACGGTTCAGCTCAGGCTGGACAATTGTCGGTTAAATTAAATTGCAGAAAGATAATTTTAATCCAGCGTAAGTTGATCTCAGATCTATATGATATCAGATCATGTTAAACAACGGTTCAGCTCAGGCTGGACAATTGTCGGTTAAATTAAATTGCAGAAAGATAATTTTAATCCAGCGTAAGTTGACCTCAGATCTATATGATATCAGATCATGTTAAACAACGGTTCAGCTTAGGCTGGACAATTGTCGGTTAAATTAAATTGCAAGGCGGAGAACCCTCAGGGATCAGCTTGTCGGAATATAAGAATGAACACCTTTACCCAGAATGAAAGTCAAATACGAACTTTCATTTGCCTCTCTGACTTTTTACGAGTAAGATCTCGTGAGATTTTTACATTTGACAAAAATGTAAAATTGTTTGTCCATCTTATCACTAAGAGAAAGGTAGAGAAGGACCTGCTTCACCTTCATATTCGGAACTGGCGAGAGATGGTGCGGGATCGGAGAGAGTGGAGACTCTTGTTATCGGAGGCCAAGGCCCATTTTGGGTCACCGCGCCACTCTAGTTAGTTAGTTAGTGTTATGACTAAAATAGATCAGTAGCACGTAACATAAAAACTAAATGCACAAATATGTAGGATAACTCGAAACGCCTGTGAATTTTATATCAGCAAATTTATCTGATTGTATTTAGAACTTTTATTTCTTTAAGATGCTTAAAATATAAATTAAAGTTTTGTTAGAATCATAACTAAAATCTCTGAGGGCCAAAGGGCAACATTCCTCCATGTAGGATCAGAGCTAGCGACCAAATAGTTTAGTCTTCAATTAATAATCGAAGTAACGGCCCGAGACGACAAGCTCGAGGGAGTCGGAGCTTAGTTACTTAATGTGAGCTAAGCGTCGTACTGTATTAGAAAGTCAAAAGGAAGGTACAATGTATAAGAGTTGGAGATTGGTCAACCAACAAGATCAAAATGTTAAACCTTACATTAGTGTTGATGATGAGTTAAGAGTGCTGACATCTTAAGTTTGATATACTCTGTAGATGCCTCATCAAGATATACAGTAAAGTCACAAGTGATTCTAGGTATTGGGCAGCTACGAAGGCCTCTGAATTTACGTACAGATTAATAAGTGTTATAGTTTTTTGTCGTTAATAAGAACCTTGGGTATAATCTTTAAACTGAAGCCATAACGGTGGGAGAATCTGCAATTCGCAGCTGTTAATATAAATAGGCGGGACCGTCCCAGGGTCCAGTTCTATACTTCCCTTTCACCATTCTTCGTCGATCTTACAGAAGACAAGCTTGAAGTAGAGGTATTTTTGCTTCTGATGAGTAAGGTGCCGCAGCCTCTCCTATTTCTCTTCTTTTCTTTATGTACATCCCTCCTCTGCCCTATGTAAAGGTTGGCTACTCATCTTCAACTTTGCAGAACAACATCATGTAAATCACTTGCTCGTTTGTCACCTTCTTCGATAAAAATGTTACGTTTACACACTACACTGTACACTGTTCGATATGTTGTGGGAGACGGTATCTTAATTAGAAGATAGTCCAAAGCTGATGAAAGGAGACCAGCATCATATAATTGCAGTTGTCTGTATGGTAGATGTAGCACCCATGGTCATCTTGTGGCCTTACCACATATTAATTAATCACCACTGCCCAAGTACAACAAATCCCCAAAAACCTTCCAATTTTAACTTACGGAGAAATTAGTCATAAAAATAAACCCCTTATTTTTTTTAAATGTCTGTGATCTTAAATATACATAGTTTTATAACGATAAAAAAATTAAAGTCATGAATGTTTTATTTTATTTGTCTTAGTGTCTAGTAATAAATAAATTGTCAGTCGCTGCATGTGACGAAGGAATTTATAAATAAAAATGTATCATTTTGATGGTACATAACATATAAAATAGGTCGTTTTCAATCCCAAAGATGTATATATACGTATAGCTGTAACAGCTGAATCAGATAAATGTTTTATAAAGACCTATCTATGTAAGTACATAGATAGGTCTTTATAAAACATTTAAAACCTACAAACAGGCATTCATAGTCTACGAATAATGTATACTCAATAGTTTAACGCTGCATAAATATTATTATTCAATAATATCTTCATGTATGCATGAAAAGACTGTGCTTATTACATGATAATTTTAAGAAAGTGTCCTGGAAGATTCTAATTCTTTGCGTTTACAGTTTTTTTCTTAACTGGAGGTTAGTTCAATATTTAATTGAGTATATTACTATTGTATCTAATAACCAAAGCGAAGCCGCGGGTATGAGCTAGTAGAGTAAGTAAAGGAATAAAAAGAAGCCTGTTCCGCAGTGAACGTTTTTCGTTTTTTTGGCTGATGGAGATACAAATTAAATTTGTTGTTCTAAGAATTATGTATATTAACTTATATATGTATTTCCGAGTACATCTTTATTGCTGTAACATCTACATTATTAAAAAAGGTGATTGTGCAATATTTCAAACTGTACCGTATCGTACCATTGTTTTTTTTAAATGTGCAGCTACTCGCAGTACAGTCATATTGAACTCACCGCTTAATGTAATGGAAAAATTAATTCAGATGATACTAGAATAAAATATCACCCAGTTATAAATCAATTCCTTTTAGAGAGCTCCAAATCCTTAACTTACTTTGACTGACATCAATTGTATTTAAAACTATTTTGGTAACAAGTATCAAAAGTAAACAAATCAATTCTTATGTCTCTTAACCCGCTACATTATAAAGGCGCTATTTCGACAGCTACGAAGGACAAAGAAATTTACATTACAAAATAATACAAGCATCGCAAGTCCTACTTAGAACTCACAGAGCGATTTTTACCCGCGTTCGTCGCGGTTATAGGCCTGCGGTTTTATTTCTTAACTCACAAGACCGGAGTTCTGTGCGATTATTGCGACCGCGACCCGCGCGATACCACTAGTTGCTCGCCGGTGCGGTTACCTTAAACAAACGCACTCGCTGCTGGCGTAAAACACGCTATGAAAATATTAAATTTGTTACATACATTTTGCATTCTACTGAAGCAGCAGGCCCGCAACCGCGGCGGGCGCGGGATAAAATCGGTATGTGAGATCTAAGACTTAAGGTTTCCAATCGACTGCTTTTGATCGTCGTCGTTGTAGCTGTCAAAAAGGGCTAATTTTTTCGTGAAAACTCTAACAATAGCTATTTTCTAAAGTTCGCAATACATTTCGTTTCGCAATTCCTTTAATTAGAAACTAAGACGGCTAAAAAATCGTCTCCGTTCCTGCTGGTGGGTCTATTCAAGGTTCTAAAGGCTGCGGCGCCGGAGCCTTTGTTCCTAGCGAGCAGATTGGGGAAGGGGAAGTTCGGAGCACCGCGGTGTCTTATGTCCAGAAGACCCTCGCCGAACGACGCCTGAAATAAAAAAGAGAGTTTTGTTTTGGGTTAATCATAAACTAACATTCAATAGCAAAAGTATAGTATAGAACTAAGTGTTTTTTATTATTGTGACTACAATTTCTCTCCTATCCCTTTTCAGATATTTATTGGCGATGTCGTCGGAATATAATATGTATTGTGAGCGGCAAGTAACGCAAGGTTCAGGCGTGGTAAGAGTATGTTCGCGGATGTACGCTTTCAAAACTTAAAAAACGATTTTTGCGCATCTAACGATTCTGGCCAAGTATCGACAGGAATACTAGTTTAGCCTTATTCACCATCAACAAATACTCAAAACTTTTCCAAAACCAACCGTGTAATGTTTTATTTTTGGCCGGATTTTTATCTATTCAATTCTTGACATTTGCGAGAGTCAATATAAAACAAGTCGATATGTTATAATATTATATAACTTTATTGCATGTTATTCGGTTCTTAGACGTGTGTAAATAGTGAATAACTTTGATAACTAATCTTTAATACATGAAAGTAATTTGCTAAAATTCAAGTAAGAAATCACATATACGAATACATATGCTATACAGTAAGACCTTGTCACATTTTAGTCATAGTTTTGATTTGTTAGTTTATCTTCGATTTTTTGGCATACTCATTTTTATATTGTATCATCAAATTTAGTATTCCTTGAAGGTGTTTTCGAGCAATAAAAATATAAATAATGAACTTTCCACAGATGTATATTTACATCCAGAGACTGAATTTATACGAAAATATATAATTAGCTAAGGTGTAGAAAGCGCCTTCACTGAACTTAAAATTATCTTAGCACAAAGTAAATTAAGAAGTCATTGACATAGATACTAAGCAAAATATTCGCATGATTTATCTAGTAAATATAAATATAGATCATTCTTAAATCTGTACGGAGGTGCTAGATGTTATCAAGTAATATTCTGAGATGATAGTTCTAGGTAAATATATTAGCATAAGGTTCTAAGTACCATATAAAGGTACCATTATGTTTATTTGAGTAGGACATCGGCATTATAATAAACGGAATTTCCATCTCATAAGGATATGAATTCGCTTTAGAGCTGGGATCGTGGGCGGGTCGTAGAATATATCATATTTAAACGGATGTCTTTTAAAAGTATGATGACTTTGTGATTACGGCACAAGGATGTCGATAAATTACGTCATAACTACTTCATACCTAACACCGATTCAATACGAAGAGAAAAAAACTACGTACCTACGTAAAGTTTACTCCACATCGAGATAGAATTTTCGTAAACAAACAAACGCCACTTACCATATATGGTAGCTGTTATACTTTTATCAGAAATGTTCTAATTTTGTTAACATCGTACGAGAAAGTGAAGTAAATTGTATGCAATACGGGTAGGTAATGTGAGAAAAAGGTGCTTTTCGACAAAACTTTGGGAATTTTGACATAAAAGTTAATGTTTTAATGTAAAGTTAATGTAGTAACTTTTGTTTATACAAATTCTATCTTTCTTATTCTTATCTTTCTCTAATCAATTCTAATGATTCTAATTTTTTAAAGGAAGATTCAAGAGATATATTCAAATAGCCTGTAAATGTTGTGGGTTATATGGATTTAGGCCTTCTAGCAAATTAATAATAAGTAAAATACTTATGAATTATCTATTAGGACAACTCATAGTTTTGATGAATTAAACTGACCATTTTATTATAAAGAACAGTCAACTGAGCACATTCAGGAAACTGAATGAATTGGGGCATTGAAGTCTAATTCTTCAGTTTTCTGAGTGTGCATTTATAACGAAGTCCTCGTTAAGAATCTTATTGCATGATCATTGCTACTTTTAATACTTACTTCAGGTCGAGGAAAACCACTGTTGATAGAGTTGAAACCGAAGGCCGAGGATGCACTTTGACTGCCGAAGCTGCCGCCCTGAGCGGCGGCCGCGGCTGCCGCACCGGACACGGATCCACCGGCGCCGCTGAACGACGCCGCTTGGCTGCTGGCTTGACTGCCGCTGAAGCTGGAAAGATTTAAAGTTTGGTACTTACTATATTTTAAAAGAGATGTTATTCTGTTGAGGGTTAAGGTTGAGAGATTATTATTTTATTTAATTTTGGCTGTGTTTTCAAATTTAAAGTTCAGCACCCGTCGGCAAACAAATAAAAAGGTCGTAGAACATGAAAATCAAAATCAAGGCAGGAATTTTAAATTGCAACTTGGATTTAAAAAAAGATTCGGAATAAAAGAGTCCGTAGCAGAAGTGTTTATAGGGTTAAAAAGCTAAACAACGGTTTGCAATAAAATAATTTGTTAATTAAACCGATTGTTGCTTAGTGCTATCAGACATGACACTTGACTTAAAAATTATGTTTGTATTGTATGAAATAACTTGTGTAGGTATTTAATTTTGATCATGTGATCTCGGAAATAAAATGTTGAACCGGTAAACATTCGAATTGATCTTTTTTTTAACAGCTTATTTTTTATTCAAATGCTTCATGTCGTGTTTTAGATTGGTAGAAATATATTACCTTGATTATTGGGAGCTTATATTTGTATTATTAATTAGCCTTTCGTAGCCAACGTCGCCCAAGTGAACGTCAATATTGCACGTCATTGATAAAATAACCCATGTCTTTTTCTTAGTACTTTATAATGTAGGTTTATAATGGAGAAAACGTAAGATTAGTTCAGTAATTTATCAATAACAAACAAACATTTAAACATTCTTACACATGTATAAAGTACGTAAGTAGCATTCAAGATTACTTTCTGCATTTCAACGATTTCTTCATATGCGGAATACAGTCTGTGACAAATTGTCACTTAAAAAGGCAATATACTTTTCTTTATCAAATTACTTCATAAAATGTCGCTAAATTTGCATCATGACTGGCTAGTTGCGGTATCTTATGTAATATTTTTAGTGTAATGCGTCATCTTTTGCTTCAATTTATAACGCCGAAACCTGGTCCTTTTAAAATTACTTTATATTATCAACATTTGGACAGATCCCACATTTTTATTTGACAATTTCAACAAAACTTGAGTTGTGGAGTACTAAATGTTTGATTCCTTGTCTCGATTCGTTATATCATTTCATCGTGGTGTATCAAAGTCAATCGGTACTTAACTATACTTATGCAGTAAACTTGTGGTTAATTAAAATGACACTTCTATCGAAGCTGCGATGTGATCCCATTCATAAAAAGTAGGTGAAAAGCTAAAAAAATATAGTAAAACAATTTAAATTTAACTGGTTTTAAATTAAAATTGCAGACCATTAGATCGACGTCATTCTTTCGAATGTATTCTAAGTATGAATCTACTAACTGATATTTTAAAAGGATCCTCTGATCTTATCACACATAAAGTATTAGTGTATAATTTTACAAGACTATATACAAGAGATATTTATATTATATTACAATGATTAATATCGATACGGAGTAAATCCAGTTGCTGAGTTGTTTATAGCTCACTAAACGAAGCTGTATTCTCTTAATATTATTACAGATTTCTAAGTTATTCACTTTATGTTATTGCACTATACGATTGTACCAGATACTATGTAAGTATTTCATTAATTACCAACTTGATCTCTATTAAATGAGAATAATTATAAATTCAAGGAGAAATGTGATAAAGTAAGGTAGGCAAGGTGGGTAGGTACTGTCTCATGTTTATTTTACACGAAGCATTTTATGGAATGCAGTTACAATTTAATTCGTTATAAATATAGATTTTAATTCCTTGTTCAGTTTGCGATTATTTTACATTTAAACTCTCACTCTATTATGAAAGACTCATTCAAGTTTATGAAAGTTTAGTATAATAATTTCGTTTAATTTTAAATATTACCAAAGATGATTTGTATATTTATTTTATTATAATTTATTTGTGACAGAACGAGGTGAGACAAGGTGAATATATGGTGCAGCTTTGCAGGGCATGGCTCTCAGTGTATTAAAATAACTAGGAAACAATAAACGAGAGAGTAATTACGTTATTGTAAGACACGGGACCAGATAAAATAAAATTTTATCACTACAGCCCCCACGTACTATTTTCATTTAATTTAATTAAAAAAAATAGTCATTTAATTGATTTCAATTGTCTCAAGAGCAAGGTTATTTGTGCATTTTTATGGGGCGAATCAATTATGTTACAAGCCATTATGACATAAATAATTTTCACCAATATACGTTATCGTCAATTAAGAACTACACTCGTATAGTCTATATTTATTAAAGGAAGTGATAGCTCCAAGCGGGCTGTGAACCGGTGGAGCGGGTCACTGGCCTTGTGGCGTTGCCTGTAATTAGCGAAAACTTTTATCAAAATCGTTATTAATGCGAAGTTTTATAGAACTATAAATATTTATAACCATTATTATCTAAAGTTTTAAAACGTTTTTATTACTGTTAGAAAAATGGGATCTTTGACCACACAAGCTCATTTAACGTGAAATTGACAAAATCCATTTTGTTTTTATTTTTTTGTTATAACACAAATTCTTCGTTCTTTTAACCTTACAGGTATATACTGAGATAGTAACAACTCCACGAGGTTTAATAGATCTCAAAATCTTTATACTATTTTTTTCATCCGGAAATGTAATTTTTAAACGTTTCATACAAAACAAAGGCGGCATTTAGAGCGCCGGTAACCGACGAGCATGTACGTAGATGTATGAATTTAGAGGAACCGGTGCCAAACGAAAATCCCTTATCTATGCTCAGGGTTAAAGGAGTGAGTGCAATATTGTTTCTCTTTTTGTTCGGTTGTAAATTTCTTACTATATTTGATCGTATTGTCGTATAGTGGATAAAGTAAATAATCAGATCCTTGATCTATATGAATGGAAAGGTCTTTGGGATTTTTATTTCACTAGCAAAAGTTCAAGATTTTAAAAAGTAAGGCCGGATGTTGTTTTTTTTATTTACTTACGAGCATGCTAGACTTATACTCGACACCCTAGAGTGACTTCGGATTCGTGATAAACCAGCTAAAGTAGAGATATATTTAGAGTGCTTAGCTTATGTTAACTTAACTGCTAAGCTTGTCTAGATAAGTAGTTGTTAAAGATAGTTATTGTGTTGAAATACTTTTCTTTCGAGAGAAAATCCATCTTTCCTTTTATGTAGGAGGCGTGCGCTTGTTTTGTTTATTGCTCTATGTACTAGCTGTTGCCCGCGGCTTCGCACGAATTCATTTATTATTTTCCACGTTTTGTAACATTTCTTTCCGCGTATAAAATTGTTGTTTTCAAAACATATAACTTTCCCATACCAACCCATATTGTAAATATTTCTTTTATGTATTTTAATATCCTCGGGAACAGTTCCATTTTGGAATTAAAGGTACCCCGTGTCATTTTCTGTATACCTGACAAAGTGTACAACATTTCACGATGGTCGCTTAAGTCGTTAAGTAGTTAAAGCGAAACAAACAAACAAACTCACATTCGCATTCGCATTTATAATATAAGGATACTATAATATAATGTAGATGATACAGTTTTGTAAGAAAGTGGCACATGAGGAAAAAAATTTACGGATTTTTTTTTATTCTGTCAAAAATATACGCGTAAATGTAGGCGCGTACAGTGTATATATCTATTGATTAGTTTAGTTGTCTATCACGTATAGCATACGGAGCTCATTATAACCACAACTACATATAACCATGAACCCACTCGTACGTCAACAACTTGCGAAGACAATATTTGAATAAAGTTCATCAAAAATTCCGTTTATGAAAATATTGTTAGGTTGGCATAACACATGGATGTGTGTTTTTTTCACACAGTTGGCTAAATAGACAAAATAGTCGAAGTCTAAAACAGTTTCGTTTTTATTTACCTATTTTACCTATTTACATAATAATATAGTTATTTTACACACACTTTTACATAGGGTAAAAGGTGATAGCAAAACACTTTTGTAAATTATTTTTTATTATAACTCTAGTTAAAACAAAATTATGACCAATGAAGCCAGAGATAGAACAGTTAACAGTATAAGATTAACGAATCAAATAACAGATGAGGATATAAATTACTTATGCCGTATCTTAGAGCATAAATATGTCGCAATTTTTCACTAAAGGGACACTTTCACGATATGACAGTCGGTTAACTCACCATAGTCGATGGTCAATGCAACGATATCCCTGATGTCAAGTTAAAATAGATACGTATCTACCGTAACTCAGGTATCGGTATACTCCGTAGATGTACCTATGTTATATGGGTCTCCATGAAAGATTACTGAATTACGCGGCGACATTACCAAACATGTTGTGGTCCTGTTTTTAAATAAAGAACGACTAAGGCGGAGGTTTATATTTTAATAAATAAAAGAATTTTACTAATCTATCTCACTTCAGGAGTAATATCGGTGTTCAATTTATTTATTTATACGGAAATTAAGTAATGTAAGTAAAGTTGTGATTGCTTAGATGTTCAGAGTCCGTATCACGATGTGACGTGCGATGTGAAGGTTTGAATACTAGTCAATTTGTAAAGAGAATGCTTTTTTAATGGAAATATTATGGAAATATAAATCAGTTTCTAAATAAAATGCACGATTTAGTCTTACTCTTAATCATATTTGCAATCAAATCACAAAAGCTATAATCGGACAGCTGCTCCTAATTCCGAAAACAATGATTGGTTATAAATTACAC
>JWHW01021792.1:288694-310185 GCA_000931545.1 Papilio glaucus
TTAATTAAAACCAGACGGTATTTGTACGTTAATTATTACATTATTTTTTCAGTTGCCCGATATTAATATTCCCGGGGTAAATATTAATAGCGTTTATGTTTATATATATAACAGCTTTTTAACGGAATGTGTATCTAGTTTATTTTTAGTATCTTGTATGAAATATTTGAAGGCAAACAAAATCGTATATACAAAATCAATTATGAATGACAAATTAACATTACTTATTTACAGATTATTGATATAAAGGGGGTACAGGTAATGAATTAATTAAATAAATTCGTCTTTATTTCGTGAGCAATAAAAACGATAGTTAAACAAAAGAAAATGTTTATCTTTTACAGTTGCCTTCGATAGATTTCTCTCAGGTAGAAGTTAATATATTACTATTAAATCAACAAAATTTTCTAATTTTGTTATTGCGTATCTACTGTGGGTCGATTAAATATTAAAAATAGTAAACTGAAAACATTTTTTAAAACCTGTAGCTCCCCGATATTCCAGAAAGCGAGGTATGTTTATTTATCACATTATATAATTGAAGGAGAACAAAACTACAGAAGTATGCTTTCAAAAATGTGTCTTTCCTAAACAGATAAAATATAAAAAAAGTATTTAAAACCTAACTAAAATAAAATCCAATGAGAATACTCTTATCGTCATTCTTTTAATAACTCTTTTTCCCTAATGAATTTGTTAAATATTCTATCTTCATTTAACATTACGAACGCATGGAATATTAACTTTGTACTTGATACAACTAATAACTTTATACAATAAATAAATGTAAAATGTTCGCAGAAGTCATTACATTTGATTTATTTAATAAAACGGTTAAAGCTAATATATTTGTCAACAATCATTTGTCAATAATAAATGCCATATAATTACGATATCATTGTTAAAATATATGTTATATTATATCTTTCGTTTTCGGATAGTTCGTCCAAGATTGAAGTCTGAATCACGAAATCAGTTTGAACATCTATTCGGATATTTTGATGAATTATGAAAAAACTCGATTTCGCATGCAATGTGAACGTTCATCCGGCATTAAGTATCGTCTTTTTTGACGAATCGTCGTTGACGGCCCCAGTGTGAATGAGCTCTTAGTAATATATAAAAAAATTATAATAAACTATTTTTAAATATTTTATTTCAGTACACACAAATTACAATTACCGAGGTATTTATTGTTTATAATGTTTCTAACTCAAAAAAAAAATGTAAAGTGTTAGTTTTTTCTTTTGGTTTAGGGTTCAGGCTAAAAGTAAACGAGTAAGCTATTCATAGTTCAAATCACTTCTCAAATAAGAATAAGAAATGAACTATGTTTAAAAAAAGAGGATAGGTAGAGACAATACGGTTGATTGTCTAAAACAGTACAGATATAATTTACATTTAAAATACATATTTAACAAAGGAAGAACTTAACGTCTAACAAGGGAAGGATTCGCAGATTATAGTTTGAGTGATTAAGGAAAGAGCTCGACAACAAATATTGTGGCCGATTCATAGCCATTTATTGTACCTTTTGTATCTGTAACAATATATAGAAGATCTTTTATTTATTAAGTACGATTTTTTTATTTGTCTTTCGCTCAATTGTCCTACGCGTCGAAGTGTTGGCTGATATAAATATATTTGAAGACATTACTATCTATTTTTATTGCTAACTCTTAGCTTCTATATGGAAAGAAACGTTGAAGATGCAAATACTTGAAGTGAATATGTTTATGTTTTCTCGTCTCCAAAATATGGTTATGAAACGCAACGAAAACACTAAGGAAGTGAGTAGGGAATGCAAGATAGATAAAGATCGACATTGTGCATTTGTAACTTAGAAAAAATCATAATGTGTAAAGATGTATGTTTAAATAATATGTATACTTTTAATACTTCTAGGACAATTAGGTATGTAGATTATAATTAATCCAGTCTTAGTATTTATTATGCAAAAATTTGAAAGTTATTGTCAGATATCTACTTTAGTTTAAACAATGGTATTAGGGTGATTTATGTCAGAAATGTTCTGTAAGTAAGTCATAAAACACCTAAGTTTCATTCTATAAATAAAACAGTATATTATTATTAATAACTCCAGTTAACCAAGTTTCATATAATTTTTTAGATTCACAAACGAATTGGTATTCCAATTCTACAAAGTTTTTTGTAGAATAGCTCAGGAACAAGGCATTAACATTAAAATTTAAAAACACTGCGATAAAATCATTAAATAAAGACATGTAAGCAATTTCTATTTATGATTCTGAGTTCTCAAAATTTATTTAACAGGTACCTGTTGTGCTGCCACTGCCATTATTGTTTACGCCGATACATGTAAGCTATAAAAATATTTTTAATGAATATGTTAAAGCTTATAAAAGGTTTGTAAGAAACGGGATTCTTACCACGATTAGCCTTTTTGAGCTCCCGATATTAGTAAGAATCCCGTTTCTTACAAACCTTTTATAAGTAAAAACCACGAAAGTTTAAAGCTATATATGTTAAAGCTTATTTTATTTTATTCTCATTGAGGATTGGTGTCAGGCAGACGGCCTGTAAAAAAAAATAGCCAAAACCTATACAGTACGACACTGTGCCGAACGTGGCCATATAACGTGGGAAAAGGGCAGGGAGATGGCTTAGTTCTCATTTCGTATTCTATGTTACATTCGTGTACATTAACTTACTTGTGAATTTTACATTTATTATAGTATTCGTTTTTAGTATACTTGTAAGTAGTTTTAACTATTTTTTTATTTATACTGTGTGTGTTTTTATGGAAGAAAGTGGCAAAGAAAGAAGCTTCACATGTATGGCTACCACCGTCACACTCAGATCAGTTGCGAGCTCAATTAGCAGTTAAAACTTTCTTTTATTACTCTGAATCGCTTGGCACAAGTGTATTTTCTCGTCAATGCATCTACATAATACAAGTCCAGCAGGGAATCGCAACAATAATCTGTGCCTTGATAAAGTTGACTGGTCTTCGACTCCTCTAACAAAAATGTTCAATCTTGAGACCACCGTCGAGAGGCAGTCTTAGAAAATTGGTAGATGTAACAACAAACATTATTGTCCTAAGGTTGCGTCCAGACCTGGCGAATGCGCCCCTCAAATGTGGACGCATTCTAATGGCAACACTATCGTCCGATCGTCAGTCGTCCGGTCTTTGGCTCAGCAATCACGTCCTACATTGTAGGGCTTATTATGAAATCTCTGAACTACATCACATATTCTGGTTTCGATTCCTTGCATATGTATTTTTTGTAAGCATTAACAATTCGAGCAGGAGCCATCGCTTTAGCAACAACGTAACCGAAATATAGTATCAATATTGTTTGGTGTAGTCTGTATAAGAATCCTATACTGTTCTAAAAGTACTATCTTATTCCAGCTTACCCCATTAAGTGACAAAGACCTAAAAAGCATCAAGCCCGGTGACAACCAAGGGTTCATCGGTTCTTCGTCATCTTCGTTCACAGTCTCCAGTAATGTTAACGGTAAAAAGAAATACGCCGGCGCCACCAAGACTATCGTCAACAATAATGGTCAAGTAGACGAACAAGCTCTCGTACTTCAAAATAGCGTTTGACATACAAATGTATATTTTTACATTCAAGTGGCAGTACTTTCAGCAGTTGCCTTGTCTTTTTTATTATAATACAAGTTTTTAAAGTTATCTTTTTGTTAACTATATTCATTTTAAAATGTATGTTTCTTTTAAATTGTTATCAACCCAATCCAATTAAATAAACCAATCCTACAAATTTATGAATGTTTTATTTACGGTTTAAATGAATAAAATACAAGTTATACGAATCTACGGAATATTTTTTTAAATGAAATAAATGGTTATGCTGTCGACGTGCCCCAGAGTGTACACAGGAATATAGCAAGTAATAAATGTTTGTACAACATTTTGAATACATGCCCTTAATCGACGCGGCCAGTCATCGATGTCAGCACGCACCACATTCGTATCTATTTCTGGCGCTACTTTAACCAGAAACACTCGAAGAGACTCCAAATTCTGATCAGGCTTAGCATAGACACTCTCCTCCAAATGTTGCCATATCTTGTAGTCCAGTAGGTTTAAATCTGGACTAGAAGAAGGGCTTCATGCCACATAAAGTTGTGTGGTCAACCATTTTTGCGCTGTTTGCGCCCTATGAGCTGGTGCAGAGTCCTGTTGGAATTTCCCATTTTTTTTCAAAAAAAATCATCCAAAAAAAAATTTGCGGTATTTTTTTCCTACGCGGGATCTATCCAGTCTAATTTTTTTACGATAGGATCGTAGTCCCAGGTCTTCATTTAACACTCTTTTTTTACCGTGGAGCTAAGATTTTTTGTTTACGAACAGGATATCGTTGGATTCGCGCCTTCACTGCTTTAATGAACGCTGGTGTCCTAACTGTGCGGTCCTATTACGATCTTAAAAGCTTTAATCTTCAGTGTATCGTTTGACAGTGCGATAAACAAACTATAGTATTATTTTCAAATTCTGCGCCTAACCACATCGGTGCAACGCGATAACCGTGATTCTATTTTCTTTAATAAGTCAGTTGATGTATTTTTAACGTATTCATAGAACCATTATGAGTTTGTGATTTGATTCAATCAATTTAATTCCATCTTCTGAAACTGACTATATGTATTTTGCATATCGATATAAGGAATAATTTGATAGATCAACGCCTGATTATTTTATTTATATAAAATGCTTTAAAACATTATTGCTATTCCAATTTAACAGGCGGTAAGTCCAAGGTCAATAATGTCATAAACTCAGCTCGACTGCTCATAATTCTGGTATTATGTCACCACCACGTAATCTGACTACTGATCACTGAAACGGTTCTTACTAAAACGTTTTTTTTTTACATAATGAACGATGAAATATCACTTAGCAGGCACCTTTCCGATAGAACATTTCGTTTAGCGCTAAAAACTGTTTTAATGGAATTGTAAAAACTACATAAAGAATAGTAATTTTTTTTATCATACTTTTTCATGTTCATGGCTTTTTGCATAGACTATATCTACGTACAAGATTAGACGATTTCCTATAATAGACTATTCCGAATTTACATCCAGTGATTGAAAATGTAAAGAAATTGTCATCATATTGTGGCGTTTATATTGCACATGTATGGTTAGTAGATGTAGTTATAGGCCCGGCAACCTCCGAACCACATGAGCCCTGCGGACGCAGAGGCTTGCGTGGGTGGTTTCGAAATTGTGAGCACTCAATCCCGGCCACTTCATCTATACTATTTATAATTACTCATTTTTATGTTAATTTTGTATCTATTTGCCTACCGTGTGTGCATAATAAGTAGCCGTGGACTAAGCTTTGCTCTGCCTTGTTATTTCTGATATTTGGAATTCGAATAATTACATCTAGTCAGTGACATCTAGTGTTTATTAACAGTACATACTAGTTGTTACATTGTTGTCAATTCATTGATAGCGGTAACTAATAGATGGCGCTCTACAATTAGTTTTTTATGAATATTCACGTCTTTACAGATAAAACACCTATATAGATAAATCGAAAAATAAAACCTTAAATTATATATCGATCAAATTAGTAACATACTAAAGAAGGGCGATTATAAAGAGTACCCGTAACCGACGAGGCTCTATGCGTAAATGTATGGTTGTAGAAGAAGCGAGAAAGGTGTGCCAGGATCGCGTCAAATGGAAATCCATAATCTCTACCTACACTTCTGGGTTACGAGCGTGAGCGTATATTTATTTTATTTGTTTTTATAGGGAGGAGGGGGTAATGATAGGTTCATAAACATATGAAGCCTAATACTTGTAATAAAATGAGATTGAAATTCTATTTGGAACAAATAGATATGAACTATTATATATAGCGTGTGTTGCCAGTGATGCCTTATGCCACTGAGACGTGACCCTCACTGTCGGCCATATCAAACGGCTCAAGGTCACTCAAAGGGCAATGCAGAAGCCAATTCTCGGAGTTTCTCTGTGACATCGAATCGCTAATGATGTGATCCGCAGTAGAACCAAAGCAACCGACATTACCTGAAGAGTAACAAAGGGGCGCCAGCCGACCGATCTTTGTGGTGATCAATGAGGGCGGCCTACGTCCGGTAAAGTCCGGATACTGTTGAAAAAAAATCCAGATCCGGGTACCGTTTAGAATTCCAGAAAAAAAATATAATTTTTAAAAAATAAATGCATTTAAATGCATACGTAGATATATTTAACAATATTTATCGGTCCGAGTTTTGATCATCTGCGATCCGGGTACAGACTAGATACGGTCCGCCTGTTGCCGACCCCTGATCTAAATCAATTTCATAACTGATTTGGTAAGTAATATAATGATAAGACCCATGACACGCTGCTAGCCTCCTGGCTAGCGCTAGCGAGCAGCGTGTCATGTGACAAAATCATTTTTGTTATCAAAAAATCTTACTTGCACAAAATTTGCATTCATGGTAGTAGTAGTTAGATTAATTAGGTTATAGATTATGAAAGAAGGGTAAATGAAAAGGAGAGATATCCTTAGTCTATATTATATATTTTTAAAAGTGTAACTTTAAATTCAAAGGTGAGAGATAGAAACAATATTAATCAATATACTTAATATTTATAGAAGTGTCACCGGCAATCAGTTGAACTATGTAAATTTACTTGAATGCCTGTGCCACTTCTAGATGTAGGCACACTCATAGTAAAAAGGAATGAACGGCTTATTCTCTTAATTTAGTGTAAGGATTTTAAGCGTATTTTAAATAATAAACATTTTGATCGTCCTCTGCTTTATATTTTTTCTTCCACGGAATTAACAACCAACACTGACAATCGTTGTCAGATGACGGTAAATAAAAGTAAAAAGTTGTTCTGATACCAAATAGGTTCCATTTCTCAACACATAGAAAACCTCCATTTTGATGTAAAAACCCAAGTAAAAAGTAATTCTGTGAATATGCGGATAAAATTCAAGGTTACACTTATATTCGTTCATTCTTTTGTACTTTTCATGACGGGTACTGATTACCCTCCTTTGTTGTTGCTCATTTAACTCTGTGATAATGAAAAATGCCTCCTGGCTGCCAAAAATAATTAGTTTAATTTGCGTCAGGTATACTTGTTTTTACTAAATGAGTCACATTATCTCAAACAATGTCTTACATTTATTTTATTCAAAAATCTGTTAAGTGTGTTTTGGGACAAAAACGAGGTTCTTAGAAATATTAAAAATCTGTAACGAACTCTACTGCGGTGGCTTAGTAAAATAAATTAAGTAGTATAAATCTAAGGGCCTGTGTCACATTGTCCAAGTAAAGTCCTGAATAAGCTACTTGCAACTTATCTGACGAATACAGTCATCGTTGGCGTTTCATAACCTCCAAATAAGCCTAATTGGTTAATAAAGAGCCAAAGTGGGTTAAAGGTTTAATCGTCCGTCAGCTAAGTTTATTGGGTGGTTAGAGTTATTAGACAGATTATTTCTTTCTTTGACATTTTCCTTACGTTTCGTTTTAAACAAAAATAATCAATTTGTAAAAAATGCTTTTTTGCATCATTATAATTTTTTGCAGAAAATGCATTTAAAGTATATTAATACGTAACGTACCACAAAATAATGCATAAAAGATGAATTTTAAATGCTTTTGAGATTGATTAAATTTAAAATGATTTATTTCGAAATTCCATCCCGAACAATTGTAAGTTACAATTAACAAATTGACATATAAACTTCGTTGGTGAAACGCAAACTATTTTAACGGGAAGTCTTGTGTGTCTGTTAATTTATTTGTCAATTAGTTATTAGGCACTTTTTGTGAAACAGGTCCTAATTTTACCTCTATAGTGGTGAGCTCATCACTCTCAAAAAGGTTTATAGGTTGGTTATATCAAGGAAAATGCGTTTCATTCGAAGTGTTGATATGGATGGTCGTATATAATTATTTTGTGTTGTGAGCTGTCATTATAGTTTCTTAGTAATTCTAATATTACAGCTCTTTTGTTTTGTTTTTGATACCCTTTTAAGTATTGTTTTTGTAAACTAAAGCTAGAGCAGACTTGATAGTAGGTATAATTCACTAAAATTTTATAATTTTTAAATGCACGTGTAAATGCAACATCAGATAGAGATTTAGAGCTCTGCCTGACAAGAACGACACACACTAGCTACCTCTGGGGTGCGATGGTCTCCGGAGTAGCCATGGCGTCTCGTCAGTCAGTTTACACCAATATTAGGAAAACTATGGCGGCAGGTTGGCGACTAAATGTGTGAGGCGAGCTGCAAGCTGCATTGCGTTGGCAACGTCGCAAGGCTGCCATAGTATCCAGTCGCCACGTAGGGAGCCTCTCGTAGCCACGCGTCGAACTTGGCGACACCGCCATAACGTGGACAATTAAGTTACCTACCATACATTTCGATATTAACAGTATAATACGTACCGGCGACGTCGCGTCGCTATGGTGTCCTAGTAAGACCGAGCTCTTATGCACCTGAAATAAACAAAAGAAGTTCATATTAGTATGAAATGTAATAATATATTTGCTCTGATGACGGTATGATAATCTAAATATTTTATTGTTGATATTATTCTTTATATATATCAGTATGATATAACTATGAATATTTGAAAATTGTGCGGATCTCCAAAGATCAAAGTCGTGTTCCCTTAGTCTCTTCGACAAGGAAAAATTTTGTTCTTCTCCGTTACTAATTTCGCAAGGTCGTTTAATGTAATAAATATAACGATACAAATTCTTCAGTTAGCACTAGAATTTTGGTTTAGGAGTTTAACTTACAGATTCTACTGCATTTTTGCAAAACTCTTGTGAACATGTCTAAGCTTCTTATTACGTTATGTTTCGTTGCGTTGTTTCTTTTCGTATCAGGTATACAGTTGTATGTTTTTTTAACTTTTTTTAATTGCTACTAAATTTTTACACATTTCATTTAAATTTATTATAATTTTTTATCAAGTAACTTACAGCGCTTGTTATTCTGTAAATTTTATTTTTATCCAGCTGACTTTTGCAATATAAATTTGGCTTTTCCCTCTTTCTTCGATCTTTTAACAAGTCCGAACAAGAGCATAACTATTATGCATATCTATTTATTAATAACTAAATAAGATATTTTATAAAAAATATTTTATTAATTTTCTATTCGTTATTTTAAATTACTTTAAGAGGCCATGTATAATATTGTATTTTTTAAATTTTTATAGTGTCGGAATTCTTAAAATTATTTTTTTTGTTAAATATTTAAACGTTTATTAGAGGTTTTTAGGTTCTTGTGGTTGATTTAAGGGCTTTTTTTTTTAAATTGTATTATTAATTGTTCTTGAAGTATCTGCATAAATTATTTTTTCATCCGATACTTATAGCTTCTTTTTCATTAAGGTTTAATAATTCACACTCTATAATATTTTTCAGCTGAAAAAGAATCTAAAAAGGAAGATGAAGAGAAGACGAAATCCGAGTAAGTGCTTTTGTAAACTTTAAACATAGGAATATATCTACTATTATAATTTAAAAACCACGCAATAAAACTTGAACACGGGACTGTTAAAACGAAAATAATACAAGTTTCTTTTGTTACAGGAACCAACAGGAGGCATATGTAAGTAAAACTTAAAAAAAAATATAACTTTTCACTTAAACATATAAATATTATGTATAAAATTAAATAAATATCAGCAATAAGTTCGCCTAGCATGTACAGCCATACAGAGGAAGAATATTATATACAAATAAAGTATCTCTTCTTCTCCCTGCCCTTTTCCTACTTTTTTATTTGGGTCAGGCACAGAACGACCGTAGTCCATGGTGTAATAGGTTTTGGCTATAGTTTTTTTTACAGCCGGCCGTCTAACGCCAACCCTCCTCGGGCATGTGTATAAAATAGTATGTGTAATGGCAGATTCGAACCCACGATCACGTTGTGCATGTTCGCAGTTCGTACCCTTAACCTTTAGGCTCCTGACGCTTTTTTATGTGTATAAAGTTGTTAAATAATTAAACAACAGTTATATTCTATTTTACTCAGTGGGAACAAAGTGCATTGGTAAATTTGAATATGTATTTCGACTGAAATTCTCTTAGTACTGCATTAACCTGTATGGTGGGAGATTGTACACATTTACACTTACGTCTATATTTTTAATTATTTTATTTTATAGGACAATGATGATAAGGAATCGGAAGAATCAGATTCAAAGTATATGAAACAGAACATGGTAAGATTGTATACAAACCGTACTTATATTAAAATAAATGAAGAAAAGTTCGTCGCAACTGTTCCAAATTAAAAAAAAAACATGTTGCTATGCTGCACTTTACGCATGTAGTTCACGCTAACCTACATATAAGATTTTCGTATCAAATATCGTCTAACGCGGCTAAAGAAGTTTTTACTATGAAAAAACAATATGTTAATAGGCCTCAAACTTTTTAAGTGTTACTATAGCGTACCTGATAGAACAGACAGCAAGAACCACCAAGAAGCAACCCTACGATTACACTATCTTAAGCATGAATAAATGGACTAAACAAAAAAACTTTTAAATAAAAACAAAACCGAAACAAGCTGATCCCCGCGGTTTCACCCGCTGTGTAATTTAATTTAACCGACAACCGTGATTGGCCATATCTGAGGTTATTGGATTAAAAATATTAGGCTTTTGAACTTGATTTTAGGGGATGAATTTAGAATAATCCTTTCTTAGTGCTCGCCTGCGTAATAACAGAGATCTCTGTGTAAAATTTCAAGACTTAGGCCAAGCTTGGTCTGTGCGTTGATATTTTAGTCCGTCAGTTTCTTTTATATGAACCTATAAGTATATAGATAGATTATTTATAGTATGTTATATATAGATATACTAAATTTTCGTCCCTGGCATCGCCTGGGAAAGTTTTTTTTAGTGACGCAAATAAAAGTTTACCTGATCTTTAAGTGAGACAACATCTGAGGAGATGCGGATGGTACAAGAAAGTTGTACTTTCTTGGTCTTAAAGTCTTTAGATATCTCTTTTAGTCTTTAGTTCTGTTGTTTTGGTTTAGTTTAATTGGAATGTAAGTTTATCAAACCGTCTCAGAACTTACGATTGAATAAATGCTCGCATCTCACGTTACACGACACGTCACGTTATGCGGATTTGCTTTAGTGAGTAACTTTAAGAATCGCATCATTAAAATAATTATTTTCTAAATTACAGGAAGCTCCAGTTGGTTACATACCATTGTATTACGAGTATGTTCCATTCTACGAGTTCTTCGGGTACGAAGTGTAGATTAAAAAAACAATTATCATTATTTTATTTATGTTTTATATTGTAATAACTAAATAATGATGGTTACGTTTATAACAATAATTTTAGAAATAAAGTATTTATTGTCTTGTTGTTATTTGTTTCTTTTTTTTAATTTTAATAATCGCAGTTAATAATATTAGACATTCATTTGATCTTTACTATATTGACGAGGAAGTTTTGTTGTAATGTATTTAAAATTTTGACATACATTTTATTTTCACCACCTCCAGATAGGTGGTAAAAACAAAGAACCTACACAGGCCTATCAACTAGCGTTCTAGACAACTAGACATACAAGCGAATGTTTTTCTGTGTTTCTTGGAAATATAAATAAATATTTTTTGTCTTTATGAGTTTATATTTAAACCCACATTAATCTCTCAGGATTTCAAGCGTGAATAAATTATTAAAAAAATACTATAGCATAGCCATAGACCATAAATAATAACTAGGCAAGGTGATTGATGGACAGTGCTTGCATTTTTCGCATGATTTCTTTCGCATTTAAATGTATTATACTTTAATCGATTAGTAGCTATACTTAAATATAAAATAATATGTGTAATGAATTATCATAAAAATGATGTGTTGCCTGTCACATATATGGTATTACGTTAATTCTACACTAAGCAACAGAAAAAGCTGTTAATAGTAAAGCTCTACATACCTTATGGAGGAATTTTTGTAGGTAATGTATCGCTGAAACATACGTTACAAAGTGACTTTAGCTCTCAGGCTCTGAACAGTGCGTTCAGTAAGTGATCAGCAGCAGTTTAGTGGTCCTTGTATCCCATGTTCAACTTAAATGAGAAGAGGCTTTATTTCAATGTCGAAAAGAAGTATACTAAATTGATTAAACTTCGTTCATAAATGAAATTTCCCTGATTTCATTATCCATTATCAGTGGGTGTTATTCAAACTGAACACAGGTCACTTCTCTTTAGTGAACCTTGTCCGTTTCATTAGAGCTTAGAAAAGAAAATGTCATAAACAACGTAATTAAGTAGGTAATAAAATTCCCGATAAAATTTCATTGGGTGGCTCTCAAAGGAAACATTTTAAGCGTTCATAGTATTTTACAAACAATTCTTTTATTGCTTATGAAGATCATGAAAAATAAATTTAAAACATTCTAATGAAGGGAAACAAAGATCGCTTTCATCGTGCTTATTTTTTTAATAAAAAATTTGCTCTGACGACTATGACCCACAGGGGTGTAGGCAGAGATTACGGATTTCCATTTGACGTGATACTGGCACACCTTTCTCCCTTCTTATACATCCATACATCCACGCATACACACTTGTCGGTTGTGGGTACTCATTATATCGCCTTTCTTTGGTGTGTCTATCTTTGTTATTATAATGTTAAATCGGTAAATGGCAACGGGAACACCAATCGAAATTTATAATTTTTTACAATAATAAAATATTAAGTTTTTCTGGAACTGATTTGCTTTGTATCGTATTTGTATGTTAACAATGAGATAGATTATTGTTGGACTGAAAACATTCTTGAAGACTGGCACAATGCTTTTACTTGACCAAATAAAATTGTCAATTCATGAATAGGATGTTTCTCATGGACTGTAACTACTGCTTAACTTGAAGAGTCATCCATAGTTTCATGGGGATCGAAGGTGTACCAGGATTGAGTGGTTCCGGGTCCACAAGACGTTTTGTCCAGAGACTGTCAAGTATGATATAGGATTGAATAAATTCTGCGCGAGATAGTTCTTTAAAATACTTAGACATTTACAGAACATTGGATAATAATATTCAATTCTATTTCAAAGCCTAATTGTTATAGTAGATATGCATAACTACTAAATTAAAAATAAGTAAATGTAATAATACATGAGCTAATATACGACTGTACATATTAGCCGTGTTATAAATATATATTCTGTGTCCACAACCTTTGCAATATCCTGGGACATTATTCACACGCGGCCATCTGATCCCAAACTAAGCAATAACTAGTTCTATGGAAACCAGGTAACTGATATACTACATATACTACTTTTCTTTTGTAAATATATACTTAAAATGACAATGTAACTGTTAAAAGTTCAATTCCACAATAAGACAATATTACAAAAAATCAATGCCTATAAATAAAAAAACACGTTAAAGATAAAAAATGTACTATTTAAAATAGAACATTTTTTATCTTTATACATCTCATCACTATTTTAATTATTTTGATTCATAAACGAATAAAAGTCCTGGCTGTATTTAAACAAAATGTTTCGTATATGTATTTGAGAATAGCCCTTTCAATGGCGATTATTCGCGTGTGATATAAGGCGGGAGAGACCTTGCCGCCATTACATTATAGCGCGAAAATTCACACCGAGCGATACGCCACCGTGCCTAGTAAATTATCAAACGTATACATTTTTTCTTTTAACAAAAATGTTGAAGCTTTGCCCCGTGTTACTGGTTTTTGGATTTCTTTTTATTAACGTCAAAGGTAAGTAAAATTATTTGCATTTATTAAAAATTAAGCATTATATTGTACCTTTTAAAATTTTATTTCAAATTCTACAGCCCTTAAATAAAAATATGAAATTAAGATTATTTTACAAGATATTTAACCGTAACTTTTCATTAAACAGAATATCGTATGTAATATAAAGTATTTATTAATTGTTTAAAAAATATTTATATTACATTTTTGACACATAGCTTACCTGACTAAATGCAGGAAACTAAATACTTAAAATATTGTAGAAGAAGAATAGAAAAAGTCTTATTAGTAATAATATTTACGTATAAAATATTTTGATACCAAAGCTTTGAAAAATATTTAGTTTCGAACTAGGTCTAGAATTTATGTGCACAGATCAATTTAGATTGAAATCATTATTCATGGGAATTAAGAAAATATATTATACAAGAAATGGACAAAAGTGAGAATGAGATAAGAATTCAACTTACAAAAAAAATACAAATACAAGGTAAACAATATTAGTGTAACGTAGAATGGACATGTTATATTATTTTCGATTAATATCCATTCAATAATTTAAAAAATAACATTTTTATTATAGTATACATTTCTAGTAGTTATTGTAGTTTTTTTCTTAGTACTTTCGTCCAGTCAGCCAAGTATGTCCTTGTTTTAGATTGATCTCCAAATCCTACACTAACTTAAAAGAAAGTAAAGATTATATCATATTATTTTGGAATTTATTTACTGGTTTAAATGTTAAATAGTACAGCAATAAATACCGAAGACAATTTTTACCCTTTTGTTTGTATATAATTATGATCAAACAAAACCTTTATGGTAATTAAAACTTTAGTAGGTAACATTAAAGTTCAATTTGTAATGAACTCAGTTTAGCTAATTTGCTTGTTAGCACTGTGTTATTAAGATTTCCTTATTTCAGATACGATTTTGAACTTTATCAGGCTCGCTTTTGCGCAGCTACAGAAAAAATATGCAATGTAACAATAATTCACCTTACTTCGCATATTTTTATAAAATTCATAAAGACCTAGGACTAGAACAATCACAAACCACGATGAATCGCGATACAATCATTAATACCACAAAAATAATTTTACTAATGCGATTTTAATTAGTTTTAAATCACCGTTGATGACAAGCCGTGAGCTAAATGACGTACCCATTAAATAGGTGGTTTCATGAGTAGCAGAAGTTATTGTTGCAATACCAGCTATAGCAGGTATGGCCCTGCTTTATCAGGAAAGTATCACAACCTCACAGAGCATCGGTGTGACATAAAAATTCTTCTGCTAAGTGAAATGTCGCAGGCCTCACTCTCTTACCATCCCCGCTTTCTCTTTTACTTCATCGTCTCCTAACTTCTTATTTTATAAAGACTGCCAACCCATCTATAACTTTCCTTTCTGGATGTTAACGGTGGGGACTATATAGGTTTTTCAACTTCGAACTTTTATAAATCCATTTCAGCTTTTTCGAAATGAATTTCAGCTTTTTCAAAATCAATTTCTGCTTTTTCAAAATGAATTTCAGCTTTTTCAAAATGAATTTCAGCTTTTTTTTTTAATCTATTTCAGACGTTTACCTATCAAATTGGCATCGATCAACCGAATTTGATTTCTAAAAGAGTGCATTTAATATGAAAAAGTTCGAATTCAATTTGCCAAATGGTAAAATCGATTTGTAGAAGTATTAAGTGTAGTCGCTTGCCTTATTCTACCATTAAAACCTAGCTCTCAATATTCTTAATTCTCTCAAAACTATTATAGTGACATGAAACCTCTTTAATGCCATCTTAGTCTTAGTAAATTCTGTCAATCATCAAATCAAAGCAATAGCCATGATCTACTAAAGCTACAAACATTCTCTAGTAAAGCGCCTTAACCATGATCTAAAATATCTGTTTGAAGACTTCTATCTCTAGCAAAAATGGACACGGTAGTACTAACTGATAGCATGTAACGTGATAACACTCATTGTGTGGTAACGACAATATAACATTTATCATAGACTTGACCTTTAATAGGTGTTCAGGTATAATATTGTCATAAAAGTGATATACAAGTTGCTTATCATATGTTATCAATTATATTATCTTATTTATAACTTTAACGCCGCAAAGCTCTGTGTAGGACGCAGCCCACGCGTACATATTGTATATTCACCATCATTCCATTGTATAAAATACTACGCATTGATGTGAACACATTAGGGAAAATAGGGGTACATTTCGATGTCTAGGTGTCTACGTCGATGTCCACAATTCTTATTTCAACATCTTGCTTCACTCGATGTCGTTTTGAATGCAAATGTATAGATTGAATAAGGAACTGAAATAATAGAGTTAACAATAACAGCTGTTTGGAGAGCTGATCAGTGCGTGAAATAAGAAAGAAGTTTGAATATTAGCAAATCTAGAAGTTTGGTAAGAATTAATAAAAATTGTGAGTATAGTTTTTTTATGGAAGAGGGTGTCAAACAAGCAAGCAGTTAACCATATTAAGTGACTGCTGCCCATAGATGTCTGCAAGAAGCTAATGAGTTGCTAAAAAGGACATTTCCTTTTCATATCCTTCCCTTCAACCATCAAAACCTCTCCCGCTTCCATACGATCCTTATTAGAAAAAATGGAAAGGGGAAGAGGACTACAATTAGGCATCTGGCACGTCACTAATTGTCAGTTCTTTTGTGAAGTCGTGGTATTTCACCGGTCGAACCGGATCATTTGTGCAACAGATGTTGTTTACTCCAATTTGGCTTAAAGGACTTGACATTTTGTGTTGATAAATACATAATTTTGATGCAGTCATTACTTATCAAATAGATCATGTCGACATTACTAGAAACTGCTGTGAAAATGATTTACGTAACGTACGTACAGATATATGTGAGTTAAGGAGATTTATTAGCATATTATGACAATTTAGACGTTGCATGCGAAGCATTTTGCCATGTCTAATAAAGATCGTTAAAGGGATAATTATCTTAAGATCGAGGCGCATTACAAGTCGTTTTAGATATTTTACTACCAAAATTATTTCTCACTGTCACAGGGAAATTATTATCAATTTTCTAATAGTAAGGTTCCCTCTCAATTTATCATATCAGTGATACAAATTTACAAGAAGCTATTGATCTTTCTTTTCCAATTCAGCGATTTTTATATTGAAGGATGGAGCACAAATTACACTATGTACAAATAAAATTGTATGTACAAACGCTTTTTGATCTTTACACGAGTACATGTAACATAAATACAATTTATACATATTTAACATACCGGATCTTTCTTATCAATGTGACGTACAATTCTGATATCCAGTCTAACAGCATTCATATCCTACGCCTGATCTCCGATTCTTAGCTTATTATTTTCCTCCACGTTCCATCAATTTATATACTTTTTCAGCAAATTAGCAATTAAAATTATTCTTTTATAAAGTCGATAATGTTAAAATGTTAATAATTCCGTCTCTCTCAATTCGTTATACAAATTTCGTAAGTTTTGTGTGTAAAACAATTATTTTTTAACATTTCGTTTTCTAATTTTAGTTCACTGGTTAGGGTATCTACTATCTAGGTTTAATTAAACCGGGTGCTAAGTTTGAATTTCATAGTTGTTTAAAAAATATTTTTTATGGCGTCTAGTTTGTACCTGGTGTACGACGATATCCTGATGAACTATATTTGGACGAAATAAAATAAACAAGCTGTTAGCGATTGCTACGCCTTTCTACCCCGTTTGAGATAAAATAACTTAATATTTTTTATATTAAAATAAAGCCAGATCGATCAGTATATTTTTAATACTGCTAACATTTTAACTTCTTTAATTTTTGAATATTTATGAAAACCATACGCGTATTTTAAAAAGATTTAGCTAAATATCACGGTCGAATGACGATTGACCTCACGATTTAAAACATCAATTCTCTGTTAAATTTATTCCAGATAGATCCAATACAAAATGATTTATTGCACACTGTCCGTCTGCAGATGTATTGCTTATTTTTAACAATGATGTGCGCAAACCGCTTCCCAGTTATCGCTTAAAATTCGCATCAAATATTTGTTCAATATTACGTATTATTGATGCGAAATTACGATATTTTCGTAGAATGTCCTTGATATATATGTGTTTATAGTTCTTTTATTACCACGAATGATACTGTTTTTTACCTGTTTTTGATCTTATGTATGATTTGTTAAAATTTAGTAGGTATTGATTCCCATATTAGCTTACCGATACTATCTATTTTGACGCCATTATTCTCCTAGTACTATAGAATGTGAGATTTAATTTTGAAGAGCTACATTATAATTAAAGTTCATCGTACAGTAAGGTAAAGTACTTGCATTTTTTTTCCAGGAGCACCATTTGAACCCAATGACATTAGCTCGGCTGCCGCAAATGGCGACTGGGATACATTTCATAAACTGTAAGTATAATTTCGTAATAACCACGGTAATTAAGTTTTTAATTAACATAAAAAAAATTGTTAGACTACCAGTAACTCTAAAGCAATCGTGTTTTGTACCATCAATATTTAAAAAAAAATTACTGCAATATTTGTACCTTGGTAATTTAATTCCCAAATAACAAGTGGTCCACTATCAATTCTGGTCAGGGTCGTATGAAGAATTCTGAACGTTGACAAGAAGACAATATATTTCTTAATGGCTGATGGATAATCATATGAACAATGTATTATGGAACGCATGAGGTGGTGGTTAAATTAAATAAATACCTGTGGTGGTGGTAACAGCAGAATATCGACATCATAAGTTGAACTTTAAGTGTTAACAACAAATTTAAATGTAAATTAGCCTATAACGAATTCGAGTCCTACGTTTTAGTTGATAAGAGCTGCGTTAGATGCCCGAGTTTAAGTAAATGCTACGTAATGTTTCCTTCATTCACTCATACCATATAATATTTGTTACAGAAATCTACAGGTTTTTAATATCATTGTTTAGGTTAGGTTAGGTTAGTATTTTAGATGTTACTCCACGGCACCTTTAATATGTGCTGTAGTATATTCTAATTAAATAAATGTCTCGTATGTTATATACTACTGTTATATACTAATATAAAGAGAAAAAACTTCAATGTTTGTTTCTCCCGGATAAACTTAAAAAGTACGGAATCGATTTTAAAACTTCATTAGCCAAATGAGAGCGCTTCTATCTGAGAGTAAGATAGACTTTATTTTATTTTTTATTTATCTACATAACTATGCGAGCGAAGCTACATAACGTTGCTAAGTTAATAATATACATAAAGTTGCTAGTTTAAAATAAAAAGATCGTAAAAGTATTGCTTAATTAACAAGTTTGTACATGCAACATATGTGAACGTGTACGGTAGTTCCTTTTAAAATAATAGTTGACAAATGATAAAGTTGTGTTGATATTAATAATAATGATAATAATATAAAAACCTGTCTCATTATTATAATGTTTACGTTTCAGCCTTCGAAACAAATTTCGATTAGCACATCATCGGTAGGTAATAACATATGCATACATAAATCAATATGTTAATTAATTTATAGAATGGATGTTTTATGTAGTGTTAATTGAAACAATATTGAATACATTCAAACTTAATTTATAATTTTATTGATTATATTTTCAATTTTCCACCAACTCGGCGTGATTTAACCGTAAATACTACGTTGGTAAATATTGGGAGATTTTTTTATAGATGAAGGTGACAAATGAGCCAGCGGAGCACCTGATGTTAAGTGAGCGCTACCCATAGACATCCGCAACAAGCAAATGTGGTGCAGATGCGTTGCCTAGTTTTAATAGATCCTGTGATGTTTCCTTTTCCCGGTTCAGTCCGTCCCCGTCCAATCTTCTTCCCGTTCCCATCCTATCCTTATGAGGAAAGGATAGGAAGAGGGAGAGGTCTGAAATTAGCACTCCGGCACCTCACTCATCAGACGAAACGCAGAGTAATTCTACTTCACGCCTGTTTTCTGTGATCTCGTGGTATTTCACCGGTCGAGCCGGCCCATTCGTGCAACAGATGTTGTTGTTGCGTGCTCTATCACTGTAAAAAAAAGATGGATTGGGTGAACAAAGAAAGAATAACGAAATATCAAAATATTGGACGTATACTGCATCTGGGAAAAAGAAGGTACAACAGGTTAAGTCGTTCAACGCATTCTATTTATTCTGTAAAACACTGAAGAGCTGTTCTCCCTACAATAGTACTGAAGTTCAAGTCAAATTTAATTTTATGGAATCCTATCGTGAAGTCTACTCACCTTTAGTTTAAATTTTATATTGTATTTAAATTCTGTTGGAAGGTGTGAGCATTCCATTTGCATACAGATGTAAAGCACCGGATGGATCATCGTCTGAGTCAATTGATTATTTAATGTAAAAATCGATTTGATTTCTACCCATAATTTCCTCTATTTACATTGTTAAAGCTGCACAATTTCCTTGAAAATTCCTCAAATCATAAATTCTATTTTTAATTTGCAGCATAGAGGACAAATTTCGAACAATGCGACGCCGGTGGGTAATACACGAATGATTTTTGGGAAAATTAACGAATGCATAACTTGGGACAAACATTTTGTTATCTTATTGATATGATTCGAAATTAGAAAATAAAAATTATTTCCTGGTTGTAGTTTTCCTCGTAAACATTTATAATGTTCATAGGGAATAAACCTCGAGCGCGTTTACATTTACTTTTTTTTCTCTGTGTGCATGTCACGGTTATGCCAAAGAACGATTATAAGTTATCCTTAAAGAACATTAATAATGCTATTTTTCTTTTTAACAAAACTAACGCTGATTCATAACCGCACTAACATACAAAAAATTAAAGCTATTTCAAAAGTAACATGTTATTTTTTGTTATTAACTATTATGGGTGGGAATATTTGCTGTGCTATACCGTAATTTAATGGCACGCACGACCCTGTCTAATTATATTTATGGCATCCAGTAAGCTAACTCGTTTTGTTCCACATCGTTCAGTTGAACATAGACTTTATCGCCTTAATGCATATTATTACGTATTTCTGATCAACGAGTTAGTCAGCACAGCACTTCTTACTGTTTCTATGAAACGAAAAGTATTAAAATAGGAAATACTCAGATTATAAAATAATAATGATACATTCGATCCATGTATTGCTGTTATTGATTTTAGTTTTAATTTTCAATAATAAAGTTATTAAGATAAGACAGAGTATTAAGTATCATTACTTGTATTGTGCCTATTTTCCTAGTACTAACTACTAACAATCACAGAATGGAAAAGTAATAAATAAGATTATTTTAGATTTACAAGCACGAAAGGTTGCGTATGATAGTTATTAAAAATATGTACACCTTGTTTCACAGCCAGATATGATTTTTGTAAACAGATGTTTCTACGTTTAAATTCATAAATTCCAAAATATTTTCAATAAACAACTTTTTCTCTTATTACCTTATAACATTAGTTTTTCATATTATACAATTTCACTTCACTTTATCTCACGATTTCCTCCAAAATCACAATATTTCCCATAAAAATATATATTTTTTTAATGGCTGCCATGTATGATACTGTGGTATGGTGCCACGTTTGTTGGTTCACAACAATCATATCTTGCAATAAAACAAGGTATAGATAAAGGTGATAATATTGAAACAAAAATAATTACAAATTTGGTGAAGTAAACATG
>JWHW01021792.1:316129-344021 GCA_000931545.1 Papilio glaucus
CCTGAACTTGAATTGCAGTGACCTCACGAACTTGAACCCGCAGATTGAAAATCGCCCTCAATGCCGACTGAGTCGTGAGGTTATCGGTGTACTGCGGCGATAATGTACGACATTGAATTACTAACCTAATTCTATTCACATAATTCACAAATCTATTATTACTTACATTATATTCTAATATTCATATTATACTAGCAGTTGCCCGCGGCTTCGCACGCACTCCTTTGTTATTTTCCACATAATAAATAAACACATACATAAATCGGTCCAGTCGTCTAGTAGGAGTTCAGTGACATACACACGCACACAACAAATATATATAAAGATATCTCATCATATCCCTGCCCTTCTTCACTTATGCGTGACGCCACCCCTCTACCGGCATAAATAATATAGTATATCTATTAATAACAAATTTATCTTTACCAGAATCACATTCCTAGCATTGTAGCAATCAATTATTGTTTTTTTTTTTTAATTAATTAATACTAAGATAAGGATATAACAGTTTCTAAAATTTATTTTCGCTATATGGTGAAACGATCTACCCAGATGTGACATTTTTCATACGAGAGACAAGCGTGCGGGTCACCGTTCACGATCGCAACTATCAATACTTATAGACTGCCTTCCCAGTTCGTAGTGTAAATTGAAAAGGAAAAGGGGAGAAGGGATGAGACTTCAGATGGGAATGAAAGGCAGAATTGTTCACGCCTGTATTCTGTTAACTTTTTTTATGGATAGGCGGGAAAAAGGATAATTTCATTTCCTATTCATTTCCTTCCCGTCCGATCCTCTTCATCACAGTTGTGTTGATTTCTTCCTCGGGTCGACCCATTCGTGTAAATGTTGCTGCTGCACCACTGTTTAAAATGTTCTGTATCCAAAGTATTCTAATATGTTTAAATATACGTGTACAGCTTTTTTTTCTTTAAAATTGCTTGTGAGTGTATGTTGGCGTATATATAAGGAAATGACAGACAGACAGACACCAAATTTAGGCAGCGTGATACATATTCCAATAAATAATTCTATAAATGTTAATCATTCACCATTGTAGAATTTTAAGGGATGATTTTGGAAGATCCCTGTAATATCCTTATTCATTAGTAAAAACATATTTATAAATTTTAGCTTTCATAGCATATAGCATCCTTTTTTTTATAACTTTTATTTTGGCTATAAATGTTGGTACATGCTCATACATGGTGATTTAGGCATTGAAACTTAATAAACAGACATACAAAGATACTTTTATGCATAAAATATTATGGCTATTAATTAGCATAATGAGTATAAAAAGTAACGGTTTAAAATAAATTTGATTGCGTGAACTCGTGCCATTTCGAAACGGTCTTAAGATCTTAACCGTTAGCGTGTATCCTACGTGCCCCTTGTTATTTCCATTTTAGTATGCTATAAACAACATCGCATTCTTTTCTCACACAAATTAATGAATACCGAGACGCTCCAAAAGGATGACATCTTGAATCTTGATCGATATTTTTTCATCTTAAACTTTAACTTTGAGAGTGAGTGATTTGAAATCTAGATTACATTGTACACATTACCAAAAGTAAGGGTCTACAAATTCTTCAAATATAGCACTACAAGTATTTACATAAATAGGTTATAACTCTGTATCCAGGTCCTTAAAATTGTAGCTACCACAGGTAAAGTATACTAGTAATCAAGGTTCATGTATGCATTAATGTACGAAAGCAGAAGCATCGAGAGGTGTACCTGCAACGTGCCAAATGGCATTATGTAATTTCTGCCTACCCCGCTGTGTGTATGGGAGTGATTATTTATTTATTGAGTTCATTGTTGTGTTACTGATTTATTCTATATCATTCACATTCATAATCTCTGTTAACAAAGTACTGTAAAATTACAAAACAGTTCTGAGCACGGACCACATGCCTGGACTTGCCCGTTATCTAACTTACTTTTAATACTTAGGAGTTCTGATACTGAGATACAGCGTTGGCAGACATAATGCTGAACAGGCCCACCAGCGGGACTGTTCAGCATTATGTCTTGTAAGATTTCAAGAGAGCCGAGTGACTGACTTCGTACGGATTGATTAAAAAAGATATACTCTCGTTAGTAACCTCGACTCTTCATTGACGAACTGTTTGCAAAATTACATAATATCAACTCTGGAATGTGGTACAGATCAACTAGAAAGTGGTATCATTTTATATTCTCCTATACATAATCCTATATTTCCATTATGAATATCTTTAGAGACATAAGTATTCATTTTCGCAATCCCATTGTTACTCGTCATTTTCTTTCTTTTCGATTACGGAAACCCTGGGTCATACATACCTTTCCATTAACAAATCAATTGTTCTATTATTTATTGTATAAAATTATCATAATTGTATAAAATAGAACATAATTTCTGTTAATAGAATTATAATAACAATAAGTTTATTCTTAGACCACTGATAGTTCAAAAATTAAAGTATTGGAAGTTTGCTGTCATGCATTACTCTTTCTGTTTGTAAAATTTGAGCTATAGAGGTCGCTGCAGGTTCACAAGTTAGTGATGAATTCAAGGAATAATTAAAAGTTATATTAACAATCCTTATTAGGTACACAATACGGCGCTCCATAACCCGAATAACAAACGCTATTCAACAGTCCAGCTGTTATAAATGGGGTGCTTTCGGACATACTAACGAAGTGTATTTATTAAAGAAATATTTTTTAATCGATTTTTTAATACAAATTGATGTATCATATCATGAAATCTTATACATTCAATTAACTTCACTTTTGTAATCATTTGAACCGAAGCGAAACAATCAAAGTCGGATTTCTCAACCTTGGTTGCTATTCGATTTGGAACCTGAACGTTCTTCCTAATTTTATTACTTGACCTGGGGTTTAAGCTAAAGAACTAGACTTACTAAAACTATTATAGCTGCCTTCTTTATCGAATTAGACGATATTTGGCAAAGAGAAATCCTATAGGTTCGCGCGAACATGCGTCAGAAACATGCTATTTTCATTTGGAGCAGTTTCGGCGAATTTTTTTTCTTTTATTTTTCTTGTTTTCAATTTGTTATTAAGATGCAACGGTTTATTTTTGTTGATTACTACTATTTATTTTTTAACTATTGTCTCATCACCTCATCTATTTTCACTTCTGTCGGTAGTCCTTGTCACTGCCTGGGTTTTATTCTTAATATTTTATTGCCGAGAATCTTTATATAGCTGAATTGTTTGTTTCTTTACTGTTAAGATTTTTGTTTGACTGAAATGAAAAACTTTCCAAATCCTCTAAAATAAAATAAAAAAATAAAATAGTTACGTTATATATTCCACGAACTACGACATTGGGACTAAGGCTACGTCCTCTCGGTTTTCCCACGGCTTTATTCATTACCTGCATGTAAAGAAAACAATTCATAGCTATTTTATGAAATATTCCCAAGATATTTAGGTGTTATAGAGTTGATTTATTTTATTTGCAAGCGACCTTATCATTTCATTTGCGTTAAGAGCCATGAATAACGGCGGTGCGACAAATTGCATCCGCCACGCGTACTTCTCATATATTGCAACTATACTTAACGATATCATTTAAACCGTACTCATAGTATTTGATACACTTCATACAGTTATAATGCAAAAAATCAGAGAAAGTTTACATACGCTTGCGAACGCACTAGCCAAAAGATCAAAGCAATGCGTGCAGCAAAGATGTGATAGGGTTTCAATATTATCCTTGCACTGGTGACAATTTTAGGGACGTTTTAAACATAAACACCGTTCACGTATAAAAGTATAAAGCTTCTATAAAATAAACGATCAAAAGAAACATAATAAAAAACTGCATTTGTATGAGATATTTACATCGTATTTTTTAAATTATCGCCACACGGGTTTTTCTTCTCTAACTCGTAACGAAATGTGACGGTTTTTCTGTTTTAAATTTCATTCAATTTTTTTTGTTTCATCCTTGAATCGCCGCCTAAGAAGTCTCAATTTTGAAAATCCCTCTAATATTACACTTCAGAGCGTGTAAGGAGTTCTACGACATCAGAAATTCAATTTTCGAAAAAAATATTTTTCGTTTCAAGCCATCGCAACTGAGTTGAATCCAGATTCTGCATTCATCATAGTGTAACTAATATACGTAGGCTACAGTAGTAAATTGTAATCAATCCGTACATTAACAAGTTCAAATTAATCGACTTTAAAATTTATTACTTTATGCACTAACTGTATAATAAGAGATTCAACGGCGCCGCTCTGACTCAATAACCGTTACAGCTATAATTTTTGCTAATAGCCTTTCTAACCATAGAGAAACCAATTTAACGACCGCGACACAAAACACTCCGGCCATTTGTCATTCAATAAGCGTACCTATAACGTAGATATAATGAAAATTAAGTTGTCTTGGATATCCAACATATCGACATTAAAATGTTGGTCTTTATTTTTTGTAAACTATAATCTTTGTTAAATATACAAACACAAAAGAGAAAAACTTATTAAATTAAGACATTTAAAGTTAGACTCTGGTGTGTATATTATTATTTTAGTACCTGTCTATATAAATTATATTATACGTCTTAAACAGTTCCAGAATGCCGAAAGAAAGATAATCTAGTTTGGCTGTACGACGTACACTGTAAGATCAGTGTTATAATGATACCATACCATAGCCGAATAATTAAGCGGTATAATTTTATTTATGTAATAAAAAATTAAATAAACATCACGCTCGTAACCTAGAGTAGGCTGAGATTACGGATTTCCATTGGCACTTCTAGCTCTCTCTTTTATTTTACATCTGCGCATTGCTCATCGGCTACGGCTACTCCATATAACGTCCTTCTAAGTATGTAAATAAGTTTGTCTAAGTCTTCCCTTACCAACTACTTTTGTATACACTTAACCTAGCTGTAACAAGGGAAAAAATTATCTTGTGATTTAACTCTATAACGGAATGACAATCTTATGAAGCGCCAGAACAAAAGCTAGAAGCCGACTAAAAACTGATTCTGTTTTCGTTTTATTTTTAACGTTCCGTCACTCTTTAAACATTGCACCACAACTTATAATCATTGCAATCAAATAGATCTTTCTAGATGCTTCCAATATAACTACAATAATCCATACGTACACATTTAAATTAGTCACACACTTGTGCTAATGGCTGTCGATCCTTTGTATTCGGAACAGTTGGTGGTTTGTACCGCTCAAGCTAGGACACCAGGTTTGATTTATTTAATTTTTTCGAATTTACATTTTTAAACCAAGCATTGCCGTTTTGATTATTATAATCGATTTGTAATAAATAAATATCGATACATTGTATCACTTCTTCGATTATATTATTTCAGTCTTATTAATACTAATGATATGTGTTTGTGTGCATTGTAAAGAATAACGCGTCAACAGAACAAAAGAAAACTATTGTCCGTTTGTCTTTCGTTTAACAAAAACAGACGATGTTGATTTTTATTTTATTTTAATAGGTCCAATTATTTATAGTAGTCATAGTAGCTTGGTTGGCATTTACCTTAATTACCTGGGTTCTATTCCTGTTCAGACAAGTAGAATTTGAAAAGACTTCAAATCGGACCAAGTTACAGCCAATAATATTCCATAAAACCCGTAGAACCATTTTGACGTTGTCTCTGAATGACGTTTGCTCTAAATGTTTTTGAAAGCTTCTTCTTGAACCATTAACTTCTGTTTCAGGTTCTCCAAGCCCAGACGGTGTAGGTGTATTTGCTTATCAAGATTCAGCGGGCCACAGGTACGAATGCGTGTACAAACCAAATGTGAACGAGGCCGACGACTCACCTGAGTCATCGAACGTAAATAAAATAAACAAAGTCATACCATTTGACACGAACTGGCCGTAAGCTTTTTTGATACCAATATTGAAAGCTCGGTAGCTTCCGGTGATGGTCTTTGTTCGAAAGGTGAAGGTTAAACCGTGCTAATACTTTATAGAACCAAATTTAAGGCATATGTTTTGTGTTTTGATACATGTTACTAATTAATTATATTTAATATTATGTACGACGAAAACATTAGGATCTAGATTATACATTATAGGAAATTGTCTTTTGGAAAACAGTAGACATTGTTGATGTTTTGCCTTAACTACCTTAAAGTTTTAGTTAGGTCAAATATCTGTCATTAAAATGAATTTCCTGACGACATCGAAACATTGTATTCATGTAATTGAAAGGATTGGAACAAGTTTCCGACGTCAGTGTACCCGTTCAATTATTATGTGGACCTCCACGAGAATAGGCTAACGGTAAGCTTAGATTGGACCGTAATCTTTATTCCATCACATAGCCATTTAATAATCGATGTAACTTTGGTCAAGGACTTGTATATTCATTACAAAATAATTAGAACTTTAGGCGTAAACATTTCGCCTTTTAGTAAATGACTTATCATAATATAATTTAAATTAATGAAAAAAAATTACGTTAATTTCAAATTATAGATGTAGAAGATTTCTTCCACCATTACCGCCATTGCCCCCGCTGCAACCATTGACACCATTCAAGCCATTACGTCCATTGCCACCTCTGAAACCATTGCCACGACTGTTATCGCCGTTCCCCACACTATCACCGTTCCCACAGCTGCCACCGTTGCCACTCTTAGATAAAATGAGGTTAGAGAAGAAAATGCTTTTACTTGTGTGTGTGTTTGGTCTTCTGTACTCTGCTCACCCTCTTCGCTTTCATTGGCTTTTCGTTTTTCAATTGTTTGTTTTTCGTTACTCGTCTTGTGTGCTGTAATTTTGTTCTCTATTACAGGGATGTTATGTTGCGTAACATAGAAAACCAACAGCGGGCCGCGTTTGAAGCTGCTCAAAACTCATTCGGCGCGTTTAATAATTTTCCTTACATTCCGAATTTCGACTTTAGGTTTCCACCCTACGGTCAATTCAATCCCTTTGGACCCAGGAATCGTGCACCGTTTGACATGTCGGGATCTAACAGCGCCTTTGCCTCTGGGATCGTCGGACCCGGCTTCAGGCACCAAGTGGCTGCGATCAGTCCGGGGAATCCCGTGAGTACTCAAATAAACAACGCGTACAATGTACAGCGATAACATTATCGGAATCAAATTCAACAACTGTCTTAATGTTCCACTTGTGATCAAATACCATATGAGGGTATAAATTTCTTACGCCGTATATTATACTATTAGTAACGATACTGCAAACCAAACTGCGTTTCATAAGACAGTTTTAGTTCAAATTCATAAAATTTAATTTGTCAGGTCTATTCTGTTTTACCTTGTTAGAGTCTAGATCTAGATAACTAGATCTCGCTTCAATTGGCATAAGTCTTTTAATAACATTTCATTCAAGCGTTCGTTACAAAACCTTCTAAATCAATATTATCAATGGAATTATTTATTTGTAATTTTTCAATCAGACATTGAAAGGTAAATAACTTTTTAGCAAATGCCTAACGTGGACACATCAATGCAGTATCCGGAGAACAGGGATGGTTTAGACAATCGCTTCTACAGTGTCTCCAGTTCATCTTACGCCTCGTCGTTGAATAACAACGGGGCTTCACAGAACCAGCGCGGCGCGGAGACCATAGTCAATGACAACGGCAGAATTACCAAGTACACTGTACATAATTAATAAGTACTATACAATATGTATAATTTCTTTTTCTTGAATAATTTAGTATACGTTTATTTATGTACAATTCCAGAAGTTTCCTTGTCTTTGTAATATATAAAATATATAATAACATGTATTGTATTATAGTATAGGTACATTCTATGCTTAAAATATTAAGTTCTAACGCCACCCATCATTGTTTTATTTTACTTTTCAAACCTAGACCTTGTTGAAAAGCAACATCAGCATGTAAATGACGTATGGTAAACGAATTATTTTATTAAATCAAAGTAATAATTTCATAATGGATCTTTAAGGGCAATGAAACAAAATTCCACTAAAGTCATTACTATTCTGCAAGGGGTTTATAACAATTTATTTCTTAACTTACTTGTACGAAGCGGGCGCGGTATTTATCTATTTGCAGAATTTTCTCTACGGAATACCAGAACATAAATTTTATAATAAAAATAATTAGTTTGTGTCATTCATGAAGATTGCATTGTTTTCTTTTACCACATAGTTGCTGGTGTAATCAGCGTTAAATTATTCAACTGTAGTTTGCAAATGAAAAAAAAAACAGAATTGTAGATTGATCTCTTGTAACTCTTGTGCCTTGAAAATTAACTCGGTACTCACGTATCATATTGCCGAAACATTCACATTAAAATATTGACATCTCAGTTTTTTTCAGACAGAAGGATAAATGAACTAACGTATAAGAACAAAATTGGTAACTTAGTTTTCAATTTACTGTCGACAATGAACTTAAAAATATAAAAACAATGTCTGTGCTCTCTCAAGGTTAAATAGATATCATCTGCAACGTGTTTTTGCTTACTGCGGTCACGGCGTACCGAACAAAATAATGACTCGATTAGTTTAATTTCGCTAATTTGCCGTCTATCTTCATCTTTGGTGTTGTATTCTCGTTGTAGCGTAGATTACTCCGTAGTTGTTCACATCCTCTCAACCCCGGCCTTCCGCTCAGTTCACTACATTTCTTACAATAAAAATCTCTGACACCATCATCACTTATTCCTCTATTGAAATTAGAATTTTGATTATTTAGATAACCTGTTCTGTCGTTTCTTCTTCTAAAACTATTAAAATCTCTTGGATTGCCTTGACTCCACCAATTAACATTATTATAATAATTTGATGGTTTGAATTGAACGGGATTTGAACCAAGATTTGGATAAACATCGTATTCATCTAGAGGATTGTGTCTTGTAAATCCATTGATAGTATTCTCGGGTATTTTCATACGCGTATCAGGCGTAAATATTTGTGTTGTTTCCACTGCCTTGTAACCTTTAATTATAGGAACCTCTCCACTATCTTCTCTTTTTATATTAGAAGTTCGACCAGAATTATTTATGTTATCTGTGAAAAATGCGTCATTTAATACTTGATACGAATATTTTATCAGACGTAAAAATCGCTATGTGCTTTTACCAAGCTTATGCATGTCAAATGTCACAGACGGTGTGCCGGTTTTTTACCGTGAAGATATTTAAACGACTAAACTTCAGGAGTTTCTCAATAAACATTTCTGCTTGTACAAATGAGATTGTTTTAAACCTATAACCGATCCTGCTTATGTGTGAAAACAAACTACATAAAACATATATAATAAAAGGTTTTTCTTACCATCTCGCGAGTTTTGAAATCCTCGTCTATTATTGTTTTTTAATTTGGTTGAAACCACGATAGTATGCAGCACCTCCACATCTTCATTTTCTTTACTCGAATCCGTCACAACGCTGGATTCCTGTTCATCACCGAAATCCATTTTTGTATTAAGAGCTTGACCAGCAACTAAAAAATCAATAAAGATGCGTATGTTTCACTCAGTTTAAGTATATTTTTTATTATTTATACATACTAGCACCTCGCCCTGGCTTCGCTCGGGAAGATAGATAGAAAAATAAACATAGGAAACTCACTAACGGAAGATCTTTCAATTGATGAACAACTTTTTAAAATGAGTTCAATAGTTTTGAAATTAGCAGAAGCAAACCAATAATAAAATCTTTTCTCTTTATAATATTTGATCAATGGTAATGTAGATGAAAATACTAAAAAAATTTGATTGAAAATGTCTAAAATATCTAAACGGCTTACTTAGAATAGTGAAACCAACGAAGAGGCACTCCTTCATCTTGTGACTTCCGAAGTGTACATGTGTCAACGAAATAAACGATACCTCGCATGTCAACTCTATTTTATATAAACAACACAAATTACAATAATAACATCGCAAAGGAAGCAATTACCCAAGATGTCGTCGACTGTACTGCATGTGTTATATCTTGTTTTTTTTATTTTGTTGCTTGAGATGAGACAAAGATCACAGATTGTAAATAAAGATTTATTTTTTCATTACGCAAGAATTGACCAGTCCTTACTTATATCTCATACATGTTTCATTTCTCGTTCATAGCATTTGCTATACGCTCACTACATTCAATTAAATGTTAAATTTTAAACACGTACCTTATAAATTTCGAGTAGTCAAACTCAAGTCAAGACTAAGCCCAATGGAATTTTAGTTATGTGAAAAATTTAGGTGTAGTCTTAGACCAATTCCCTGTTGAATAAGAATGAACGAATCAAGTATTGAATGTGAGTCAAATGTACGGAATTAAAACTTGTATCGGCCATGTTTCACGTCGACGTGGTTTTTTTATAATACTTATCATTCACTACACAACAGGTGTGTACCAATCAATAGTGTTTCTAAGTGGACTGATCTCAGGATAGAGAAGTCACGCATATAGGTCTATGTCACTCACATCGGTTTTCGTTGCAATCTCTACGCCCTAATATATACGAGGAAAAGGACATCATGACGTCATCACGTGTACGCGACTGGCAGCTTCATATAAGCTACAGCAAGCAAGCTACATAAAAGAAACTTACGTATTCAAAGTGACTCGTTGCACCAAGTTTTATATAAAATTATGACTTCCCGAAATATAGTCCCACGATCTGGTCAAGGATGCGGGAGTAACTGGGTGAGGACGACGAGAGCTGATATTTAGTCAGATCCTTGGGAGGTTTACGTTGAGCAGGGAATGATTGTTATTTAACAATATTAATTGTTTCACGAAATTGTAATCATAAAATATGATTCATGTAAAATGTCAATGATATTGCTGGTATTTAGAATACATTAAATATGCAGTCTCCATCGCCAACGTCCATACCACGTTGAATACACCGGTTCTCGTCCGATCACCGAAGTTAAGCAACGTCGGGCGCGGTCAGTACTTGGATGGGTGACCGCCTGGGAACACCGCGTGATGTTGGCTTTTTTTATTTTTTAAATGGTTTTTACCACTTCACGACTATGACAATTTTTAAACAATTTCGACAATTGTTTATATAATCTTAAGTATCTTAAAGTTATTCGTCATACATATTATATACTATACATTGTAGTACAACTTATACCTATGGTTAGACAAAATGTACACGATGATTTATTTTCACCCATAGATTTAAAAAATGTGCAAAAGATGAAAACCGGATTCAAGATCGAGATTGCTTTACTATCCCTATGTATTCTGATTGTTTTGAAAAATATTATAACAATATATTTTAGTTGTATAGCGCCATCTATTACAACGAGAAAGATTTCGTTGTTTTAAAAATATACGATTACGCGCTGTCTATTATTCAATAAAAATATACGATTACACGCCATCTATTATTCACACGGACAAAACTATCGCGTAGCAATATAGAAAGAAAAGAAAACTACGTTTAAAAAATACTTAGTTTTTGAAGTCGGTTTTTTTTAAACGTAGTTTTTTTTTTAATTTTTACTTTTAGTGTCTATAATACATGAAAACAAACAAAAGTACATAGTACTAAACACATCGCTAAGCCTAGCCCTCTACTGCGCGGCTTTTGCGATCACTTGCGCGTAGTTTTTACTTACTTTGTGGTTTAATCTCTTGATATCTTCATCGCGGACTTTTATTTAGCCTATTTAAAGGGCTACAAATATTTCATACATTATTTTAATGTAAGTTAATGTAAGTTTGGCCTACATAAGCCAAGAAAGTAAAACTCAGCTTTGTCATATTATACATTAAAAAATAACTCAAAAACGGATTGATCGGATCTTGACTAAAAAGCTAGCTGCCGAACAAAAAAAGAATCAGCGAAATTGGATCATAAATCACGGAGTAATCGATGTACATACTTAAAAAAAAAACCTATCGAATTGATAACCTCCTTCTTTTTGAAGTCAGTTAATAAAACTTATAAAATAGAAGCATGACGTCATAGAATTCATTTTTTAAATATTTTTTATGAATTCCTATTTGGGGATCAAATATTACTAGTGATTTTTTTTATTGTACTGTTTAGAACTAGGTTTATATATTGTGAAATAGCAATACCGAATTTAATAATATAAAGGTAATAATTATATTTTCGTCCTTTAAGTCGGGTTTTAGTTTGAGATATAAACTAATACATTTATAACTTGTATTATGTAAGTCATACATACAGGCTTGCATAACATTGTGTAATTAATTTGAAAATTGTAAGGTACCTCCACAAACAAACAAAATCGCAGACATTTATAACTATAAAATTAAATTGTTATCAAAAATCACATACTGCAAGTACCGTACATTACATATATAATATCTCTCGCCAACGTCCATACCACGTTGAATACACCGGTTCTCGTCCGATCACCGAAGTTAAGCAACCTCGGGCGCGGTCAGTACTTGGATGGGTGACCGCCTGGGAACACCGCGTGATGTTGGCTTTTTTGTCGCTCGTTAATAATTTTTCTTTTCTCCACATCGTTTCTACTATTTCTTCCAATAATTTTATTTAGTTTTATTATTATTCGTTTTTAGTTTCTTTTATCTTTTATGTGCGTAATAATAATAATTAAATATTTTATTTTAGTTTATTCGTAACATATATACTCAAAAAAAATATATATTTCTATTAGAGATGTACCGACTCTCTACTTCAACACAAAAACTTTAATAATGTTAAATATCTCATTAAGAATATTGGGCGCATGGAAGCTCCCAATTTTCTTAATTTTTTTTAAAGTTTTCTCTTCGCGTATTAATGTGCAAATTACAGATAAAGATGAAGATACTTACTATCTGCTTTACATAGTATAAATCAAAGTCGCTTTCCCTGTCTATTCCCTTAGATCTTTCAAACTACGCAACGGATTTTAATGCAGTTTTTATAAATAGCTAGTGATTCAAGAGGAAGGTTAATATTTATAATATAAATAACAAGTCAGTTACTAATTTTATGATGTAAGCTCAATATGTTATACACACTTAAATATTAAATTTTAAAAATAACAATGAGACCTCATAACATGTTAAGTGTTGTCAACTACATTACAAAATTATTTACCCAAATATAAAATACGATAGATTAAAAACGTGTTGTTTAAATATGCTTTATTTTGATTAACACTTGTTTTTTAGTATATTTTTTAATAGTAAAACGTGGCAAACGCGCAAGCGTGTCTCCTGATGTTACATGACCGCTACCCATAGACATTTAATGATAAAAACACAGGTATACAGGTGAAACAGTTGTGATTGTGCGCCATCTATCATTCGTTTAAATAACAAATTGAAAGTAAATATGATGTAGCTTACAAAGCGTCATCCTAGATGGCAATGTATGCATAATGTTGTGTAGCATATCTTGGATAGGTAAAAAAAACTAATTCTGCGGCTCAGACCGACTAGATATTTTATTTTGATTTTTCATATACAATCCTTTTATGCATATACTATATGTACAAAACAATTTCTAGTTTAAATAAAAATCGACAAAAAATTCGCCCAACGTGGGGCTCGAACCCACGACCCTGAGATTAAGAGTCTCATGCTCTACCGACTGAGCTAGCCGGGCTTGTAGCATAAGAAACGAAACTAATGTACTAAAACGTAAAATATTGATTATTTTTAAGTATTAGAAAACAAAAAAATACTAAATAAGTCTAATATTTTTACCTATTTATTTTAAATAACAATTTACCTGATCCGGTTCGTTTATTTTCAACACATCACAGCCACCAAGAAATGCATTGCACACAACACCAATGTTTTTCTCACAGTCTAAGAATTTAGTTATCTGCCGTTTTTAAAATAATCTTTCAAAAGTTATTATGACACATATTACATATTGAATTATTATTATTATATTTAGATCAAACAAAATACCATACTCAATAACTGATTGAACAATGAAGTTATTTTGTTTCTGACTTTCACTTTTTTTTCACGCAGAAATCGAGTATTTCTTATTTTCGCTCCGTTAGATATATTGCTGTATTTACTTTTGAAGTAGTTATTGTTAATCTTCTCAAATTATACATAAATGATATATATAATTGAGGTCTGTCTTAGACTATTTGATAGCATTTTAAAGTGAACTGACAAAATAATTTTCAAAAGTATCACATTTGACAGTTTTAACGCAATGGCTGTTTTTTTTTTAAATTATACCGTCAGTGTCTGATTTCTGAGTGAAACTTTTTAACAACAGACAGTAACTGCTATAAAAAATATTTCTTGAAGTTAACATTTTTAAATCCGAATTACATTGTAAAAACTGATTGTAAATACCGTGTTTGGAGAGGACGGGACTGACAAATTTGATGTGAGTTTTAACATTTTTGACTTAAGCATTTTAAACATGACTTAAATTTGTGTTTTCTTAATACTTACGTACGATTAATTGCTATCTATTTTTAAGCAAACGAAGTAATGCTAGAACGCTATTTCCCCAAAATTGAATGGAGATGTGATCCTGTTTACGACGATTGGTTGACTAAGCCTGTCTTATAATGAAAGCCTGTTTCTGAGAGGATAATCAACGGAAAAAATAGCTAGGTATAAAGAAAATGACAAGATTTAAATTCACAAGAGCGTTAGATGAGAGAATTTTGACAAACCTTTCAGAAACCATGTGATTACGCCAAAAAATCGTTTAGTTTTCTTTCAATTGTGTATAATGTTATGATTATTTTAAATATGAAAAATAAAATATAAATAAAAATGCTATAACCCAAAGCTAGACTTGGTTGTACCTAATTTAATGTATTGCTCGTACATGGCTCGTAATCAGAAATGCATAGCCCATAATAATATTGAGTAGGAATAACACTTCACAAGAAACTTCAGGACTCTTTATTAAAACATTTTTTGTCTTTGATTCTGCTATTATAACAGTATCGTAACGATGGATCAAGTAGAAATGTCACTTTACAGGGTTATACATACATACATACTCTAAACAAACACAGTCCGAATCGGTAAATGAGAGTTAAACACAACGTTTTTCTTATATTTAACAAAACATTAAAGTTAAACATTACGAGGACTCGGGACAGGATTCAGGTCATGTTTGCGGACTTGACCATACTCACGGTAGGTTTTAGGGAGATAAAAAGTCAAAAGCACATACACAAATGAATGAAATAAATAAATATGAGCTCTCGCCCGTAACCCAGAGGGTTAGGCAGAGACGACGGATTTCCATTTGGCGCGATTTTGGCACACCTCTCTCTTCTATATACATACATGTACGCATACATGCTTGTCGGTTACGGGTACTCCTTATCCTTTCTTTAATATGTCACTAAGTTTTCATAGGGCGTTCCCTGCTAACAATGACACTCACTTTTTCAACATAAAATTTGTTCCGTTATTCACTCTTCAGCATGCTCGACCCGCCGAACCATACCTTTCTCGATTCTAGTCACGCATTGCACTTTTAAGTCACACTTTTCTCATTCATCATTCAAAGTCACGCCTAATATATTACTTAGGAATTGCATCTGAATCGCTAGCTCTCACGTAGTTTAACGCAAATAATACATATTCACTATAAAACTTTTCACGGAAGGAAATGATGATGGAGGAGGGGCTGGCCCTCCCCCTCGATCCACAAATGATAAGATTGCCACATAAAGACATAAACTGTCCTTTATAAATGGCTATATGGATGGTTATCCTAGTATTGAACGTAATGGCCGCTCCCATGGCAGGCACTTATTAAAATTTGTCACGTATGGCTTATTATCTTTTAATTCACACCGGCTTACTGCCATTGCGTGTCGATTCCGTGTCGAAGTTTTTATGGCTTTGTATAAAATTTAACGACTTCATTGACAATAAGCTTATGTTGTGTGACAAAAAATCGAGATATTTTGATCGTTTTGTATTGTTTCATTTAATATGTCTGTTACTTTGCTTGTTCATGTTTTTATAAGATCACCGTACTACGTATCGATCTTTGTAGCCTTGAAGGATTATCAAGTGTATGAGTGGTGTGCATTTAAACCACTTGGAAACATGTCACCAAATGCTTAAACGCCATTCACGCTACTTAATATACCTACATTAGTTAAAATTAGGCTCATAGTAGTCAATACTTAGTACCTATTCTACGCTAATAAAGTCTGTCGCACAGGTAGCATTGCATTGTTTTTATAGACTATAAATTCACTTTTGAAAGAAGTCTCTGAAAGAATAAGATTGTTAGTTGAAGCCTTTAGACGTAAGCAGCAATTTATGTTCTGTAAAATGAAAAATGTTACGGATTTTTTTGGTTCTTAGTTGTCAAAGGATGGATTAGCCAGAATGAATGAATACCGCAGTAAAGAAAGTCTAAAGTTGCATCCTTTGAGATTAGGGTACCCATTCAACCTGAACACATCACGTAGTTTTATGATTAAATAAAACTATTTTGTAGCCTGGCGGTAGTCATTGTTACAAGAAAGTTGTTCAGTGGTGAAAACTGGACTTGAAACATCTGCTTGGTTCAGTAGTTCGCACTGTTATAGTCCACAGCTAATTTATTCCCACTTGGGCAAAGCGGAGACTATTTCATCAAGTACCCAATGTTTCAGTCGATCAATCGTACCATAGCATACTGGTTGCTACCGTGGACGTGACAAATTTTAATCTCATAACAACAAATATTTCTGATTATTCCAGTCGCTTTTAAGGGCGTGGAGAGACCTTATAATATGTCAATAGGTATTAAATTCGATCTCTAAGTCTTTATGAGTTCCGTTAGCTTTCGTAAAAAAAGTACCACAAAGAATAGCTAACTCTCTTTCCGGGATAGACGTTGTTTGCGAGTGCATATTGCGGCGGTCGGCGCACCCTCGCGGACTCAAAGCACCGCTCCCGGGCGATCGCAGCAAAACTTCAGCACGAAAGGCTCTTGTATTTGATTTACTTTGAATATTTTATTAATCCCAAGTTTTAATCATGAAAACAGATTTAAAGTATCAAACAAAAAAACGACGTGGGTCGTGGTTGTAAATGTTAACGTTTACAACGACGACCGACGTCGCGGACTTGTGGGTGGAGTCCATGCTTGTACATAGATACTTATTACGATGGGGATTTTACTACTGCTTTGCTTTGCTCCTACTTATTTCCTATTTAACCGATTTCCTATCATATATTATGATCATATTTGTATTTTTACAAATGCAATTGTTTATTACATTAGACACGTGGTACAATAGACACGTAATTATATTAACAATTAGATTCATGAAATAATAGCTTGTCATTAGTCTGGATTAGATTTGCACTAACTCTAGAAGAATCAGCATGTGTTGTTCTGTCTGATATTTTCCAAACTTTTGTAGTCCGATATATGTACTTCCAAATTTTAATTGCAAAGTCAATTTGAAGTCAAGTTATTATAGGCATTTCATTTGTTAGCTAGCTACGGCAAGATTAAAGATAATAAGACAATATTATTCCGAAGGCCAGTTTCTAAAAGGATGATCAACGGAAGAGTTTGCTAGATTGCTGTCAAATGTCCGATAAAATGTCATTTGAGTTTCTAGAAGCATGATCATCTTCTTTTGTTTATCTTATAGCAACTCAAATTGGTTCGGGATGACATTTAACTTGACAGGATTATTAGCTGAATGAAATTGACAAACCATTCAGAAACCGGGCGTCAGAAGGTTATCAATAATCACAATCGATTCATTCTTACGGTGCTTATACACACAAAAAGAAGAGGTCTTCCGGAGGGGATGCGTTCGTTTTTCAGGCGGCCCGTCTCCGCTCGATGCTTTCAAATTACTAAGACGTTGCCAAGCAAGATCTCGAATCGCTTTCCCGACGAAGTACACTCACTTACAAAACTCTTATGTAAATTATTTTCTTGCTTTGAAACAAACGATTAATATAATCAATCATCAATGATACAATAAAACAATTTAATAAAACTTGTTTTGTAACTTTTCAAAGGAGAGTGCCTTGATTTACTATTACTATATAACGTTTCTTAAATACCTTGTAACTTTGTCAAACTTAATGCGTATTCGTTAAAATCGGTTGCCATGACAATTTCATGTTTTGACAATAATAGTTTTTCAACACGTGTTACTTGTAATTCGAAGTTTTTTTTAACTATATGCGGAATCATATTACAAAAATGTCCAGCGTGAAAAATGACAAACGGTAGCGTGTGAAGCCGCAGGCAACAGGTAGTATAATTTATATTTTTATGAAATTTTGTAGCGGAGTGTACGAGCGATATGACTGATGCAAATGGCACGAGGCTCGCAATCAGCGGAGTGCGGACAGTGCGGGGCGCGAGTGCCAGAGAGTGACGCTCTCGCAGGTAGGTAACACTTAGAAATATTTGCTTAGTCAGCTAGATGCGTACGCTCCAAAGGGTTGTTCTTTCTACTGATTTTAACATAGTGATTTAAATTTCAATTTACGCTATTAAATGTCGTAGTCAATGCTTGAAAAGTAAAGTAACACGATAATGGACGATGTCATAAATACGAGTGTGTCATTGGATTTTATATATTATTAAAGTTGAGGTATTTTTTATCAGTTTTGGAAATGAAGCAATCATTTTATGGCTTTTACTCTTTTTAAGAAAATTATTTTTTCTTTTTTTTATTAGATACTGCTTATGTTGAACACTAGTTTTTTCAGCCTGATACCACCTGATGTTTAAGTGGCGATGTGACAATATGGTAGTAGTTACTAGTGTAGCACATTTATTCTTCACATCTTGATTATGGATATAAGTAAAATAATAATAAAAGTTTGCATTTATTTAATAGAAGCAATATTAAAATGGAAACTTATTTCAAAAAGGGTTACTATTATAATACGGCAGCTTTTCATCACAAGCGTGAAGGGATGCTATTCAATATATTGTGTTCCATTAATGTATGTATTAGCCTTGAATAGTGTGAAAGCGTTCCTTTTGAAACACCCATCTTTTGAAGCGACAGTATACAATGACTTGTCAAAATGTTTGATTACAAAGAGATGTATTGTTGTCAAAGCAAACTGTTATGACAGGACCATGCTTAGGATATTTTTCAATCGATTTATGTAAATTGAATTAATAATCGATATTTGCTCTACATCGAATTAATTTAGTATCAAAATTTAGTAAGCGGTCATCTTGTGACCTTAAAGATTAATAACAGCCATCGTTCAAGTTTGAAAAGACCTTGTATATTTCTGTTTAACAACAGACTGTTAGCATGCCTGACTAGTTATGCGCCTGGCTTACATAACATACACATATCGCCTTTTATATACGTAGAAGACATGTAAAAAAAATGTATCCCACGGTAACAGTAGATTTCACCCGAATAAAAAGTAGTCTATGTGCTATTACAAAGTATAATCTATCTCTGTGCCAAATTTCATTCAGATCCGTTCAGCCGTTTGTGCGTGAGAGAGTAACAAACATCCATACATACAAACTTTCGCATTTATTAAATGATTCCAATATTAAATAACTTAAAAAATAAATAAATGCGAAAATTTAGTTTTTTACACTAAGTGTACCTTTTTAACGTCGTTAAAATCATTTAAAATTATCTGTGTATGCGTAAAGACAAACATAAAACGTGATATATTTTATTAATCATATTTGGCAGCAAAACATACGTCGTCAAAGGATCATCTCCGAAGATTCCATTAAAATTGTGTAATTCGACGCTAATAATTTCTAAGTGTTTCCAATTCGACAAAAGCAAATAAACGAAAAAAAAACAGCTACACGCTCGAAGCGACCGGCGCACGCGGCTCTACACTATTCTATAATCACGATTGTGTTTCGATAATATACAATAATAACAAAATAAACAACGCGCATAATCACCTCATGTCAGATGAACAAGCGCTAGGGTGACACATCTTCCAGCAGAAATAGGAAATGCTTTTAATTTATTTACACAAATCAAGTAGTGTAACGTGTAGTGTGGAACGTGGCTACAGGTAATTTTTTAATAGATAATTGTGGCGAACGAGCTAGCGTTTCACCCGATGGCAAGTGACCGCTACCTATACGCACCCGTAAAAAGCTAATATTGCGTTGAGTATCTTTAATGGATAGATGATAAACCGAAAAAATGTCATTTCTTTTTCCTATTTATGTCCCTTCCCCTTCCATCTCCACATCTCATCGTTTTTAGAAAACCTCACTCATCAGACTAGATGCACAATATTTCTACTTTACGCCTGTCTTCAGTGTGGTAGCGGTAGTTCACCGGTGTTGTTGTTACGGGCTATACCAATGTTAATTTTAATCCCATATATATGACAGGCCCCGTTTCAATTTTTAATTAAAGTTTCAAAATTAATGTATTAGGTTCAAAATGAGACAGGAGTGACCTTTGGTCAATTACCAGCCACAATATGTAAAAGGTTTTGATTAGGTTCCTGACTTTATGACGGTTTTGATTTTAGGTTATTGATTTCATGCAGACATAACAAAAGAATATGTGATATAATTAAAAGAAAAAAAAGTATTGTCACCCTACATACAGGTCTACACTCGACTTGTAAGTTTGTACGCAACATGACAGGTGAGTGACGTCCGAATATTTTAAATTAACGTTTATTAACCGCTTGTGTAAACTCTTACGAACGAGTTTCAATGATTAACATTTAAATAACCTTTTCGAGCAAATAAATGTAAAATAATAGGCTCTTTATATTAAAATGAATAAACACAATAATAACTAATTACTCTATACATACATACAATGCTTTTGATTTACTGATATTTTTTACATGACTATAACCGTATGAGGTAGGAAGTAATAAAAATGTAGGTTCTTTAATGAAATAAATTAAATATAAATATGCGCTCACGCCCGTAAGATTTCTATTTGGTGCTATCCTCTACTGCTTCTTCTACATTCATACATCTACGCATACATTTATCAAATAATTTGTTCGGGCATATTTTTGTACATACATCTACACTATTATTCGTATAAAGAGGGAAGATTTGTATGTTTGTAACGAATAAACTCAAAAACTACTGGACCGATTTCAAAAATTCTTTCAACATTAGAATGCTACATTATCTCTGAATAGAATAGTATATATTTATTACTAGAAAAAATTACAAAAAAAAAATCACCGTGGAAAATGTAAAACGAATGCGTGCGACGCCGCCTGCAACTGCTATTATTCGGCTTCGATCCAGTTAATTCAAGTTTTGGAACACGGAAACTAGCAAGGTAGATCAAAAAATTATACTAATGATAAAATTTTAATGTTACAATTTATCATCGTTAACCGTCGCAAGTTTTATATTTCTTATTTTCATTAACACAATCAATGTGACGCCTAAACTAACTGCCTTAACGCTTCAACTCTTAATTTAAATTAAATTGTTGCAGGAATATTTATTTGGTCTAAAGATGTCGATAGAAACAGGTGCTTGTGACTTTCTGAATGTATGAATAATTAAGAACAAACTTTGTCTTACAGGGGATGTCGCGGAGGAAGCGCCATCTGCGCCAAATGCACTTTGAGTGATTTCACATACTTTCTTAAATTGAACTTCATAATTTTAACCAACCTCCTTATTCCATTGTGTTAAAGTCTAATTTCGTCAATCTTCTCGTTTAAAAGACGCATGTAGATTGCGTTGAATCGTCTCGAGAATAAGCCGCGGCGGCGGTAGTTTATGCAACGTAACTGTTACGGGCTAATTCTAATATTAATCTACGAGATTGGAGCTCGAGACACCTGATGCAAGCGACGGGGTTGTATAAACTTGTGGTAGTTGTGGGAAATGGAGTATGAATAAATAACTCTGAACCGCAAGAACCGCACTATCCTTATTAAAAGGTCAAAGTCTCTGCCCATAACTAACTAATCTTTCGGATTTTATAATCTTGTTCCCGACGTTTCGAGTACTTTCGAGTAGTCATCAGACGAAACCAAAACTTAGAATAAGCAATTAAAATTGCCTTTTTTACGTCTACCGTGGTAAAGACAAATTAGTTTTATAACACAAAATATTTTTACATATAGAAGTATTATTTGTGACCCAGTTAAAGTACTAAGCTTATCGCTCAAGTAACGCGAAGAGAAAATAAATCAAGTTTTTACGATACGACAAAATACCACGAAATATTTAATATTCTTACAAATGTAGCTCTTATATTGAGAGAAGGCTTAGACTAAATGTAAGAAAACTTCGCTTTAAAAAAACTTTTTTTTTAATCTGAACATAACAAATATGATAACCTAACCTAACTCTTTCTTTCTCCCGTTGTACATTTTTGTATTAGCGGAGTAAAGTCACACTTATTTCTATCTCCGACCACCTCAAAATGATTCACGTAACATAAATACTCATGTTATCAGACTTTATACATCTTATTTTCTACACATGTAATAAAAATGAAACTGATCGCTGTCTGTACGTGGAAGATATTTTAGAAAAACTATTATTGGGGGCCTTCATAATCGCAATAAAACACAAAACAATAATTATTAGAATTTTTGTATTTTTGTCTATTTGTCTGTGCGTTTGTTACCGCTAATCTCAGAAACGGCTTAACCGATTTGCGTGCGGTTTTCACTAATGTATTGTGGTAAACTTCGCTTAACATATAGTGTTTGATTTATCTCAATCGGTTTATAAATAAAAAAGTTATATCAATTTAAAGAACCATGTCAAACATTTGTTAGATAAAAATGCAATAAAATCTTTTAGTTATATATGTTATTCGTTATATTATGATAGTGAAAATGATGATCAATGAAAGTTTATATAAAGTTCAAAACAGGACAGTTTCGGAGTATTTGCAAGCATCAAGAAAGTATTTCGAAGACGCACGACGCTCCTTGGTAAAAACTGTAGCCAGAATATATACAGTATGAACTACGGTTACAGTTTAAACATTCATATGTGACTATTAAACTGGTCATCCTATTTCGAGCCCAAATACGCGGGAAAAGGGGCAGGGAGATGATGATGACGTTACGGTAGTATTTAGTAGGTAATATAATTTCATTTAAGTAAAATTGCAGGGCGGGTGAAACCGCGGGGCACAGCTAGTGTTAAATAAATCTCGCTTAAAGTCCAGCACTTACAACTTACCCCGACCGCAAATGTTGAAGCAAGTAATTTCTAGCGGTGAACCGCCGCTCTTCCGTGTACTAAGCAATAACCGTAAATTTTAATCACACTTTTAAAAGGGCGGAAGAAAATATACCCTATTAAGGATAAAGAATCTAAGGCTTCCATCTGATGAAAAAAAGTTTTTTAAAACATTAACCTATGTTGTTTGTGGCCAATTATTAAGACATTGTTGTTTGAAAGGAATGACTACTCATATTTACTGATAAACTGTATCTATTTGTACGCTTTAACATCACAGTTGTCAGATTGACCTTTAAATTTGAATCAGAATCGAATCCCTTACTATTTTAGTTTGCAATGGGCTCATTAAATACACAATGTACGTTTTTGAACGAACCTAAAGATTATATTTATAACTCGTAATATAGTTAAACAGATAATAAGCACAAATAAATGCACCATTACAACGTTCAGTCATACGTGCACAAAGTATAAATCGTTGACATAAACATGACGGCTAAAGTTTCATGTTTGTTTTTGCCACGTCTGTACTTAAAATAATTACCTACCGCCGACCCATCTGATTACCTCTGGAGCCGTCCTCCCTCACAATTACCATAACACGATGTTTGCCCAACAAGTTTCTTGGTCGTTTTTCGACAGAATTATCCCTTCGTGTGGACCTGTAATTGTGATGGCCAAGTAGCCCCGCTTGAAGTTAACTGAAATTAGTTTATAATGTATGTTGTGAATGTTCGGAATTTGCATCACGACTATTATTACAGACCGATACAAGTTGGTTGACTTTGTAGGAACATTTAAACTAAATTTTAACGTTAAAATGCTAAAATCAAACTCTAGGGTTTTTAATAAAAAAAAATGGCCACCACGATACGCTTCGCAGATGTGAAACGTTACAGTAAATATTCGAATTTCTAATAAATAAAAACAAATAAAAAATATGTAGTGCATTCATAAAACAGAAAAGAATTTCGTTATAAAATCAATATATACTGCCATACATCAAAATACATTTATAGGTGACAGTTCATCGTCAAAGATAACGAACGGTAGTGAACGAACTCTCATAGATGAATTTAAACGTTCTTGATTTTTCATCACAGTAGATATCAAAGGATATCTATACATCCATAAATATAGATAGACCTCTAAGTTATTAACACGTTGCTAAGGAGATAGATAAAAGCAGCCTAGCTTTTTCTGAGACGACGAATATTTCGGCACACTAGTTCACTATTCAAGTTTTTATAATGTTTATTCGTTTGAGAATTCATTTTATACAACTGTTCAAAGAAAGATAGCTTTTTATCTCTATAGACTATATCTATATCATAAAGCGATAATGGCATACCTTTTTAATTTAATTATTCGTGCCATTATTCTCTTCTTATAAATAAAACATAACCCTAAATTAAACGTAGACAATAGCTAGTTGAGATGTCGCGTGTCACAACGACCCCTCCATTTGTTGCTAAACCAGACAATGAGCAGTGCTCGGTAAAAAAAAAACAAAAAAAAAACAACACATGGATAAATTAAATAAACTCCAGTATAAATAAACGGAACGTCGGATGGGTGGCGCGCCATTCATGTGGCATTGACAGTTGCCGGGGGTTCTGTATGTTTTGCTTGTGAAAATAACACACAGAAATCCTGCAAATTTTTTGTGGTTTTTACTAGCACTGTATTTTTTAAATTGTCAACACAATTAATCCTTCCAAACACAAACAGCATACATTTGTCTATACGAAAATGTGAATCACGCAAAAACATAGGTATGTAAAAAATAAAAACTATTAAAATCTATTGATAATCTTTAAAATCGCATAGTCATAAAGAAATGACTTCATTTTTTGAGATCTATTAAAGTACTACTTATTAGTAGTATCTACTACACTATCTACTAAACTACTCACTAACTAAGCACGGCAATCGGCTAAAATTGCATTTAGTTCTGACTAAGCTACACGGAAATTTACTATATGGGTTGCCATGCCACTACGTATATTGTATTGCATATAACAACTGTTTGACTCTTAACCAAGCGGGCAAAACTGTGGGCACTAGCTATATTTATATTCACTTTATTCTAAAAGCGACTGCCATGTACGCGTCAACCGGCACATATTTAATGACAAAACTGTTCCATTCGCACACAACACAATAAACTTTATCGGCCGTTGTTCTGAGCTTTTGTCAACACACATTTAAAATGAGGACGAAAGTGATGTGCGAAATGATGATAGACAGAAATGAGGGGCGCCCACCTTTCAAAACTTTCAAGCGATATCATCATTTACAAACTTTCAACTCACCATCGGGACATCCGCTGAATGACAACGCACACTTTATTGTACAAAAACATAGAGCAGGTATAAAACAGAATGCACAGTGTAAATCTCCACTTTCCAGTTCTACTAACAATTATATTTAATACGTTATTCTCATACAAAATCACCTGTCAAAAGTGTGCTCAATACAGCGACAGCAACATTCACATGGTGTAAAAAGAATAGCGTAATGAAAATAATAAGGAAAAAGATGACAGCTAGTGTTTTTCATAGCGTAAATGTAAGCAAATGACGTCTTCGACATGGTGTTAATTATGTTTTTGTATAAATAATAAGTATCCCTCTATCTTTTTCGTTATCTGTGCTGGAATGAAACAAAAAGCATGTCCCATAAATGAGCGGATAAACTGTTGCCTTGTATTCTATGACTTGCAATAACTTACGCTATTTATTGAGACAAAAACTAGGTTAATTTGCACAAGCGGCTTAATGTTTCTAAATGCGCGATCCGTGACTGTATGGTGGGTGACTGTAGTGCGGTGATAACGCGTTTTTGATAAGACTGGTTAAATTGATTTTGTTTTTAACAATACTTGCAAGAAGTCTGCGTATGGATATTTAAAAGAAGAGAAGTTAGTAAGAAGTAGATAGAGATGAAGATTGCGACATCCCATTGATAAGATAAAACAGCGACTCTACTTCAAGTTATAATTCCGAAAGTTATTTCCCGCTGTTTCTCAAAGTCGGGAGGTCGCAAATTGTCAGTAATTATATAAAATGTATATTTAGAAAATGTTATTAAATGAAAATGCCCGATGTAAATAAAGATATTTATATCGGGGAAGGGGTCGCGAAATAATTTTACCCACTAAGAGGAGCGTGTCATTATAAAGGTTAAAATATCAGGAGCAAATGCATATGTAGGTTAAATGTAAAATAACTACATAATTTTATTTGGAGGGCTGTCGTGTGGGTTGTGGCGTCTATTTTTGCTTAGCAGCAGTAGTGTACAAATATTAGACACTGCATTTCGGTATAAAATAAAGACCACCACCACCACCAGTAAAGCTAAGATAACGTGTAGTACAAAATTAATTAAAAGTCATTGCAAGTAATTTACTTTTAGTGGTAGTAAATCCTTCTGCAGTCCTGAGTGTAATAATAAAATTTATGATAAATTAGTAGCGCTTAAACGTCGCATCTAAGCCGAATGACTTCTAGAGTAGACAACTGTGAAAACAAACACGCCGGCGACAGACAGACATATTTAGACCGCCGAATCAACATTCGGTAAATAACTCTCTTCCTAATGTATCCAAAGCTCATGTCAGCAGTTTTACGAGTGAAAAACAAACTCTAATGTTAAAAAACTGTTGGTGCAATTGACAAACTAACAAAACAGTTTATTAAAGCTTAGAATCTCTCCAGCAGGCAAGTCTATGTAAATATTGACTTAATTATAATTTCGTGTAATTCTGTAATAGTCTCCATCGTGTGGGCCAAAAGTAAATATATTTAGCGTAGTCAGTTGAACTATCAATTACCGGTGTGTGTACACAGGCGCCTGCGCGGGGCCGATAGCACCGCACGGGCGTAAACAAACATTGGATTATGATTATATTCGGCCTAACATCAGTCCCATCCATCACGTACCGACAGGGATATTTGACCGGACACCATTACCTCCGGTGAAAAAAAACAAATCAAAATTACGTTATTGATCACTGATCGCTTTGATTTTTTAAGGTTATTCGAATATAAGCAGAACAAATTGAATTTTTGAGTTATTAATGTTGTTGTTAACATAAGCTGACTCCCAAATTAAGACTTAAACCGTAAGAAAGCAGTTATGATTGACGTATAGAGAGAATGCGATACGAAAAAATTGACGAAGAACAGAAGCAATCGACATAGTTCTTAGACCGAGATAAATAGACGTTACTAAGTCAGGGCTTAGCCAAAGCCACAGTGCTTACATACATTACTTTAGCATTTACTTTTGAAGAATGTCAACTCATACAAGGTTTGTAAGAAACGGGATTCTTACCACGATTAGACTTTATGCTTTATACGGCTACCAATAACATTTTTTCGCACTACCGCATAATTCCAGTCAGCCCGTGACCATGGCGCATGCAACTGTGCCGAAATATCGGGAGCTCAAAAAGGCTAATCGTGGTAGGTATCCCGTTTCTTACAAACCTTGTATTAGTAAAAACCACGCAAGTTTAAAGTTAAATGTTAACTCAATCAATATTTCGCTTAGCATTAGTATTGAATTTCCACGATTGAGCACTTGTTAAGCCGCCGCCCAATTGATTACTTAGTTAAGTAATCAATTGGACGGCTCTGCTCGACAATGTCTTGTTGTCAGTTGTCGGAGCGAATTGAATGCGTTCAAAGTTATATTTTAGTGTGGAATAAAAAATGTTCAAATAGTATAATGTACATAAGTAAATAAAATTAGGCGATTTAAGTTACTTATTAATAAAAATAATTTGATTACCTGTTAACTTTCCGA
>JWHW01021792.1:347647-364361 GCA_000931545.1 Papilio glaucus
AAAGATATAAAAATTATAATAATGTCAAAAGAGAGATAAAAAATAATCTTTTAGAGTATATTGGAGGAAGAAGTATATTTGTGTTCCATTGAGCATGAAATCCACAGAGCTTAAATCGTCGTGGCTGGCGTCATCCATATAATATAATAAAATAGAGGCGCCCTCAAGTGGCGTTAACTTAATGCTATGTTCGAATTTCTAGATGGCTTATTAGGATCGGCAACAAAGGCGACATGCGAGAGGATAGTGACATTAGAAGCATCAGTAACAGTAACTGATGAGCCATGAATAGTTTGTACGTAGCAAAAGCACTGTGTCAAAATACAAGAAATAAGGGCGTTAACTTTTTTAAGTTTTTATTTTGATAGTTTCGATTAATATCACTTTATGATAGCTAGGAGTAGAACTAACAAGAAATAGATTCTATCTATGTAGCTAATCTACAATACGATATTCCTAGTATAAAGTAAGACTTGAAACTATAATAAGCTCGAATTTGCAGAGCACGTCCAAAGTGCAGTTAAGAAGAGATTACAGTTTAAAACGCTAAGATTTGTATTTGCGACGTTGAATCGGGATAAACTCCGTTAGCAATCCCGAGAGTCGGAGACGGTGGCGGAAATTAACTTAGACCCGTGTCATGTCGCAGATGATACCGGACAAACTTTGAGATATTGCGAGACAATACGCATTTGTTTAAGTAACCCTACGATCAAATTCAAGTAAGAATTGTTCAATGATATTTCATAGTTAAATTGAAACTTAAACTATCAAAGTAAATAGATTTATTGCCAAAATTAGTTATAGCCTAATAGCGTAAATTACTTTTAGCCAAATATGTGGGTTTTGAGAACGTTTTTTTCTATCAACATTTTCAACATTGCTTAGGTAAGTATTTCTTTTAAATCGCTTTACTTATTTTTATTATGAACTTTAAATATTAATTTATGTGTCAACAGTAATAGCTAACAAAATCTTTATGGAATATAAAACGCACTGTATCGCAAATGAATAAATGAAAAGCTACTTAATGGCACGCGAGTCTGCCCGTCTATCACTTTGATGACTTCTATTATTACGAAACATTTGTTACCACGCCGACGCACATTTATGATTGTATTTATTCCGCTATATGTGTAATTAATAATTGCCTCGTAGGGTTTATGGATATATTTAATCATATCTAATTTGGAAAAGGATTTTGTATATACCAATTAACATTCAAGTGTCTTGGGCGTTGTTAAAAAACACAAGAGAATAAAACAGTGACAGCCAGTTTCTTTTTATTATTCTAATCAATCACTCGAGCAATTTAGGCGCAATTAATCCGAAGGAAACTGATCGTAAGGAAATTCTTTTAATCCTCGCACCATTTCTCTCCGTCACGGCCTGAGGGACGTGGCGGGATCAATGAATGTGTAATGGGTTTCCTTTATTAAATTCGGTAGTAGAAATACTACTTCCCGTTTAAGAAACACTCAGCTATAAGGGACAAACGGCCTTCATTTTTTATTGTAAATATTTTTACGTTCAGTAAAGAAATTTAACTAGAAATTAAACCATAGGTGCTACCGAACGATTACCGACGTAGGTGCGTAGTATTAGTTTTTAGTTTCAAATTCGGACTCTAAAATCAATTTTATTATTTTGCAAGTCAAAATCAGCCTTTCGCAAATCAAAAACACATTTACTAATCAAATTGACATAGAAACGTCCGATTTTTTTTTAAACTGAAAATGATTGAAAGGCTGAATCGAATGTGAAAAAGTTCGAATTTGAAGTTAAAAACCTATAAGATAATTTTCATTCAGTTCCATAAGTTGGATTTGTGATTATTTTTTTCATTGAAAAATAAAAAAAAACCTAAACCTAACCTAAATTCAGTTCGAAAGTAATAACGTCACATTTAATTTTCATAAAACAATGTTATTAAGCTAAAAACCCTCTGATGAGCATATTACCTGAAATATACCTAATCTTTTTTAATGTATTCCGTTTAGTTTATTGAAAAGTGTATAATTTATATACCAGTCTGGAAAATTGTAGTTTCCAGTAGCAATAGCGCCGCCGGAAGGCAATCAGGACAAGTTGGTCTGCTACATGAGGCCGATAAACTGCGGATCAGCTTAAGCCTCGCAACAGACGAAACCATGGAGTCGCTATTGAAATTTCATTAAATAGTATTTCAAATATATTAAATAAAGTATTTGTTTCTTATAATATAATGGCAATAGAAACAGTGGTTCTCGCTCTATATCATTTAAGGTAGCATATCAAGAGACTCCGTGTAATTTGCATCAGCGTAAGCACGCGTCAATAATAATATTATAATATTAGTATCCTGGACATTATTCACGCACGGTCATCTGAATCCAAACTAAGCAGAGCTTGTGTTACGGAAACAAGATAACTGATATACTACATATACTATTTTTCTTTTGTGAATACATACTTAAATAGATAATTACACCGACATTTTCGTGCACACAAATGTCTGTCCTGGGTGGGAATCAAACCCACGATCTGCGGCGTGAAAAGCAAGTATCTTACTAACCTTGCCAACCGAACCGTCATTATAAAGCAAGTCAAGTCAATTGCATAAAGTTTCAACTAAATCACCATTTGGTTATATCCTAAATTTATATCGTGGAATACTTTTATTATAAAGCTGATGTAAAATGTTGTTAGATATTTCATGTTAAGCCGTCTTATTCTTGATGTGTCAACGTTATAGCTTTGTGTAGTCGCGCTATCTATTGGCAGACATGACTACTCTATGTATTATGTAGTATGTTGTCCAAAATATATTTTTCTATGAAATATTTTTTTAAAGTAAAAACTTACGTAGATTGAAATAAATAACGCCATACTGATCCCTACCAATTCTTGCTCCAGTTTCCAGACGGTCGGCATCAACGTTTAGCTCCGAGGCTAATCTCAAGGGTAGTCGGGCGCTTACCCAAATGTCATTCACGCGATCCCAGCCCGCCTCGAACACCCATATAAACTTGACCCACCCTACCCTCCGCGCCTGCACACTACAGGACCAGGGAGGGGTAATAAGCTGTGACACCGAGGTCAGCGCTCTGGACACTGTCGAATATATGTGACACGAGTGGAATCCGTTCACAATCCTCCGTGATTGTTCTTGTCCCATTTTCAAATCCACTTCGAGGCGGTCTCACGAGAGTTTCATTCGCTACGGATTAAAGCTGAATTGTTCTTGAAATTAAATTTCGAATAAAATTAAGATTTATATATATATTTTTGGAACTGCGTGATAGGCACATAGTCGAGATAGCCTCAACAGAGGTAAACTTATTCTTCCATAACTCACTCGTAAAGACGTGCCAAGCTGAACTCCTTGTTTCTCAAATATAGTGACAGAGCTATAGAGTTAACAATGCGATCACGAGGGAGCCCTCGTTAGCTAAGTTACTCTTAAAAGAGGTTCAGACTAGGCGCCTTCTGCGCTCTGCAATCTCTAAATTATCCTATAAATTAAAAAAAGAAAAAAAAAACGCATTTGAAACTGCATTTGTAAAAATGAAAAAATTACCTAACGGCTTTTTACTCAACAATACTTTTACATAAATAGCTAAGTCATTTAAAAATGTAGAGCTATATATTAAATATTTACGATACTGTAAATTACAGTTTTACTGAAGTTACCAAGTAATTATTCAAACGGACAGTGTGAGTTGGACAGAAACTTTGGAATCAAATTCAACTTGGCAAATAAATTTAATCTCCCAACTTTGAAATTACAAATTCCGAAATACCATTAAGGGTGAATTACTTAAATGCAAGATAGACCCCTGTTCCTTTATTGTATTGTCAAACCAACAGTCGTTAGTTAGTAAAATAGCTATTCCTTACGTACATGCAATGCCACAGCATAAACCCAAAGGATATAAGATTAGAACAATTAGAGCAGTATACTCATTACAGAGTTTGGAATTCGAAATATTACCAACAAAAACGTTTGGGAGTGAGTGCTACTAAAATGGACCAATGCTATCACGTAATTAAGCACCTAGACCCAATGTTCAGCAGACCGTAAGGGGACAGCGGGTATAGTTCTGAAATTAAACCGAACGAAACATGCAAATTTCAACTCTATTGTATTGTTTATAAATACTATTGTTTAATGTTAGTAAAACTTAGTTAAGAGTACGGCACAATAAGGGTAATGCGTGGCCATATAAATTACTAGTTTTCTTTGGATACAAATTGAGTCCATGTGTAGGTGCTTAATAGTTAGGGTTAGCTTTACAGCCACTCTAGCGTGCCGCAAAGGCCCTTTGAAGGCGCTAATATAGTACGTAAACACCTCGTCGGTAAGATGGCGGTTAAAGAGTGCCTGCAGGCTGGGAATCCTTATTAAAATGTGCTTTTAAATTTAATTTTAACCCCTCTACCTTCGCCGCATCTTAAGTACTTGTTTTAGTGTCATTTCTAATTATTTTTTTATGATTGCGTATTTATATTATTTTCTTTTTTTTATAATTAAAACATAATACAATTAGATACAAAACGTATCAAATATCATTCCCGAGTGTCATAAAGTATACATAAACTCATATACATAAAGTCTACCCGGAATCATCTTGTAACTGGTAATAAATGTAAAATATAATAAAATAATAAATAAACCGCTGGTAACTGCTAGTAAAATGTATAAAAATAAAAAATAAAAGATTCACAGTGCTAGAGCCCGCGACAACTACATCTGTTCTACTAACGGGTCATCTTGAATGTTGAAATACCAGGACCTCACAGAAGACAGGCGTGAAGTAGAAGTATTCTGGTTTGATGAGTGAGGTGCCGGAGTCACAAATCCAGTTCTCTTCTCCTTCACATCCCCTCATTAGAAAGAGGATTTGAAGAGGGCGAGGGTATGTCTAGGAAAAGGAAATATCTTATTCCTGTTCAATCCCTTCTCTGTCTATTCAAGGTATATAGATAGACAACGCATCTGCAACTCAATAGCTTGTTGCAGAAGCTTATGGGCAGCGATCACTTAATATCAGGTGATCCGTTCTTCTTTCACCTTCTTCCAAAAAAATATCATAGATTTTCATTTGATGCGGTTGAGAATTGTCTCGCTCCTTAATTCTGTACTACCAATAAAATACTAAAGTTATGTGTACAAACAACAATTCGACGTAAGTACCCAATTTGTATTTATGTATAGACATTGGTTCACAAAATTGCGCGTATACGTTCGCCATTCTCGTTGGCCGTTGAATCACTAATCGGATGAATGACTTTGACTTTCGATAATATATTCTTTTGATCATTCCTTAAATAATGATGTAATGATAGCGAATGTTGCATTAGGATACTGACTGGACGTCCAGCAGAGAATTAATTGTGTAAATGGTGACTGGTATTTATTCTATTAGATCTGTTTAAATGTTATATTTACACTTAGTTTCGTTGTTGTTGTTATAACCGAAAGACCATCTTATGATGAGACGGTAGACAAACATGACGGATTTATAATACGTATGTCCCTAACTTAAATCTATTGCTACTTTTAGATACGGAGCTCTTATGTAGTTTTCATTCAAAAAGATGATTGAGATCTGGAGATCTATTTAAAACATTATTACCTTTAGATTTGGCAGTAAATTACTTTTATAGCACATAGCTCCTGGATAAAAAGATTGGTAGCAACTTCTTTAAGATTTACCATTCTGAATGACGCTTATGTGAACGTATGTATAAGCGACGCCCGGCGAATATTCTTTGTTTAAAAACACTTTGATTGCAAGATTTAAAACGAAATTTGTTAAATTCTCAAATCCCAGAGCTTCGATACCGACTTCTAGCGCGTACAATGACTTATTTGACTAACAAACAGTATCGAACGCGATTATCCTATGGGTGACGCGTATGCCTTGCATTATTCATGATCTACATCCGTCCGCGTCCGTCCCTTGACGGTTGACGATCTTATGACGCGCTGTACAACCGCCCACGAATGTTGCGACAAGGGTGCGCGTTTCTTACTGACTAAGGTGCAAGATTATTACGAGACTTTTTTCAAATTTAACTAATACTCCTGTCAAGTGAAATGTCCTGCCAAATCGATTTCAGTTTATAAAGAAAAGGTTGCTTCAAGCAACTGATATGACCTTTGATCGGACTTTAAATTTTTTCCGTTACCTTTTAGAACCCTGGCGTTAATCTTTAAAAAAACCTTGAGTTAAACTAAAATACTTAATATGTAGTAGTAATGATTTACTAAGGGCTGATTACGTCGAAGACGTAGATAGTATTATAATTCAATTCAAACAATTCTGCATTCCGCGTGATTCAGGCTGAATAGACACCAATCTTAATATACCAAAACCTCACATCTAGCCACAACTCCAATGCTATTGATCATAATCTTCAAGAATTAATTATGAAATACTTCATATAAGGTTCTACCTCTTACAACGTTCCTACTTCTGTAATTTCACTTTTAAAGCGATTAAGGCACATCGAATGCCCGCAATCAAACAAATTGCCTATAAGTGCCATCTTCAATGGATGTTAGTGCTCGTTAGAATATTAACGAAGATGACAGTCGAGGGTAACAAGGCGAGTTTCTATTCTATGTCGTGTTTTATGCATTTTACTGCAAACCAATGGAGTCGTGTTTTGATATAGTTATATAATCTTTATGAGTGGTTTTGTTTTGTTTTTTATTCGTTAGTGTTGTTCGGTTTATGATCGCGGTCACGCCTTTCAATTACAGAATCGAGTGGAGCTTTTATGTGATACATTTCATCATCGTAAAAGTGGAAGCCGTGATAGCATTTTATCGAACGTATTTCTTTCCTGCTATTAAAAGGCAATGTACTGTATAACTTCTTTTAAGATGTGTTATTTCAAGGTATGGTTATTTTTTTAATTAAAAAATACCCTACTAATATTAGCATGTAGAAAAACCGAATGATATGCTAGAGCTGCGCAATCTGGAATCCCTGCTACACTCTGCAATTTTTTACATATATTTGTCCGATATATTCGGCTGATTAAATAAGATCTACACTCTCAACACGACGGAGCGGATGTTAGTATGTTTGTTCAACATCATTGTCTTGCTGCAGTGCCGGCTCGTTCATGTGCATACAATGCGCCCTTCGCCTACGCATCGAGTGAACACAACTTTGAATTTTATTATGCCCTTGTTAAATTTGAATAAAATAATTATTGTTTATTCTCCTATTTCGATGACAACACTAGTTTGTTTATGGATGGACGTAAGAAACGTAAAACTTTACACAAGAATTATTTTCATGATTTAAGCTAGTAAGTACTAAAATGTTTTAAGATTTCAATTCCTAAACAGAAAAGGTGTAATATTTTAATCTATTAAGCTAAACTGACAGTAAATACGATAAAATGTAATAGAGTTAAGAGTAAGGTTTAGCAGGTCCTAAATATGATGATGCTAGACTCAACTCTTTACCACTATTATCGAAATAATAAGCCCTTAATCCCATTATCCTAATCACGACCAAATGGGCGCTGGATACTATACACTTCGAGCTTATAGTAGCTTATTAGGGACGCCATAGACAATGGTCGGATTTCTCTATGATCGCGCTAATAACTTTCCACGTCGTGGTGATATTGTAATGTTCGAAGGTTGGTAAATGACAACTGGCAGAGTGAACGAACCATTAAGTAATTTACGTAACTACTTGACGTAATTTATAACCAGACTGCTTCAAGTGGGCTTTACTACCGCACTGCTTCCAACGGGGTTACTACCGGACTGACTTAACATTGGAGTGGAGGTCTTTATATATTGAAACAATTTGAGATATGCTATGAGATAAGTAAACAGTACATTTGGCTCCTATGTAAATAACATAATATTAGGAGTAAAGTAAACAAACAATTTAACGATTTTGGACTGTAAATTCATTATTAATTACTGATAGTTTCTAAGATGTACACAAAAATAGTGTAAATATTACAATATATTTGGACTTTAGTACATTAATATAAAGTTTATTTTTAACACTCGGTTAACGCTTTCATATTGTTTCTTTTACAGATACTAAGTTACCTATACGCTATAACTGCATATAGGGACATGAGGTGGAAACTGAAACAAAATATCTTTTGTAGCTGTTGCTATTTAAGAAAGTTTTTTATGCTTACTAAATCTTCACTGTGTAACTAAACACTTTTAAGGTTTAATAAATCTCTTTTTTCATTAGTATAACGAATTTTTAAAAAACAAATTGAAAACAAACATCTGAATTTGTCCCATCTAACGCCCGTCAAACGTGATTCATATCCATCGCTGCCCTATCTACCCTTTGCCGCGGCCATTTTTAAAACCTAATTGAAACCGCTCCCGGACGCCCCACATCGATCAAACCGCACGAGATCGGGTTACGAACGATTCCTGTGCACGATAGAGACATACAAAATTTATGTCCGGGATCGCGTTCTATCGGGGATGTACCGGAGGACCTCTATTTGCGCTTATCGTTCCATCTAGCCGCACGAGATCGTATGCACGGGGTGTAGGCGAGTTTAGGGTTGAGATACCAAAGTACAAATCACTCACGAAACGTAATCCTATTAAATTATACGCCACGCATAATAAACGGAACGGTATTTTATATGGGAAATGACTTGTTAAGATATTGTGTAGTTGAACAATATATCATGTACTAGCGACCCGCCCCGGCTTCGCCCGGGTATTTAACAAAAATTATAAATAAAAAATTCTAGATATAGTTTCAGAGCAAACAAACAAACAATCAAATCTTTATAATATTAGTTTAGATGTATGTATAAAATGTATGCTATCTGACAGCCATATCAAGGCGCGCTGCATAAACCTATACATATGCATAAACGCAATAAAGTTACACTGAGATGAAGAATGGTAAAATTATTTGAATACTTCTTTTATATTGGAAGCAACATTATTACGATTATTCAGATATTATGGACAAGGTTTCACTTGACTCACAATCGTCGATAAATTAACCATAGAAATAAATAAAAACCGAACTTCACCAGCATCTTAAAATAAACAGATTTTAATTTACAGCGACATAAAACAGTTTAAGTTCATTGAGGCAGCTCCGGCGGCACCTCGCGCGTCGGACACGATAAATGAACATCTTTTATTAAAATCGGAATCCGTTTAAACGGCGCGCAATTAAAATATTCACCAGTGAGGTTTGCGAACGCGTCGGGAATAAGGGTTGTCACGGCTGTAATATTAACTATTGCAAATTATATGCAGATTTATGATCATTTCAAGCATATATGCCTGTCAATTGAACTAATATTTGTAATTAAAAAATGATTCAAGTTCAAAACAAATATGTACATAAGATTAAAGTAAATAAAACAATTACTTTGTTTATATTAAGCCAAAACTTAATGATGAAAATACTCTACATTTTTGGAAAAGGAGTTACTTAAAATTAAACGTACAGTTAAAATAAAGTGAGTGGCAGAGTTGGTAGGGGACGCCCTAGGAGAACTTATATCGATCAGATTAGTGGTTTACTAAAAAAGGGCAATAGAACGAGTACCCCTTACCGACGAGCATGCATGCGTAGATGTATGAATGTAGAAGAAGCGAGTAAGGTGTGCCAGGATCGCGCCAAATGGAAATCCATAATCTCTGCCTGCCCCTCAGGGTGACGGGCGTGAGCGCATATTTATTTTATTTATTTAAAATAATTATTGAAAAGTAGTAGTATTTTAATTATTCGAGTACAAAAAATCATTAATATCTTAATTAGTTAGTTCAATATATTCTGTTAAAGTTCCGAGAGTTATCGTTTTATCAACCTTGCAACGCAGTCGTACGTTTGCCCTTAAGTTTATGCACGTGTGTGGTCACTTGGCCAAGCTGGGGGATAGTGTCTTGTGGCTTTCAACTGGGAAGGCCATGTTCAGGAGGAAGTTAATGTTCAGTTCAAGATAAAAAAAAAATAATGATGCTAAATAGATACTCTTATCGAGGTTAGACATCTATTTTCCTCATATTTTACGCACTAAATTCGAAGCAATTAGTTTTGTGAATAGATCAACTCAAATAAATATTTATTTTAAATGATAAGTTATATCTTTAATTATCAGGTTAAATCGATACATAAGAACGATTAAGAGTAACATTAAATTTAAGTGATTTTTACGTAATTATGAGGCGGGATGAGGCCTTTTGTCTACCTTAATATATTTTTTTAACATTTTTGTTTTTCCGCACGCGAATCGCTTTAAGCAGTTTGTTAAAATTCGAGAAAGTTTAACTTGCAACTTTTTGCTTGATCATAAGAAATATCAACAAGTTTGCAGTAGTTTGCATGTAGCATGCAATAGTTTTTTAGTCGCAGCCATACAAAATATTATTTGTCCATGCCATTGGGAGTTCTTGGAAAAATTGTTGGCAAATAGAACTAATTTTGCAAACTTTGTTAGCAATATTGTATTATATTTATAAAACTTGACGGCTTGTATATTCTAGTATCGATGACATTTATTGGTGATGGCTGCATGCGTTAAGGGCTCGCGGGTGTAAATTAGGAAGACACATTTGTCTCGCGCTGGCGCCTTGTCGCTAACGAGATCTCAGTCGGCGGCGCATGCGCATTCCGCGAACAACTCACACACAGGATGTCTCAATTATAATTTAATTATCTACTTAGTGTAAAATTAAAATTGTTGTTGTTAAAATGTGTTTTACAACTTTATTGAAATAAGATACTGTAAATTATTGTAATTAATAATTCAGACACGACACGACTGATTGTTTGTTTGAAGATTGTGTAAACCAAAATCATTGTAAAAATTAAATTGCACTTATAGTCAATTTCATCAATTATTTTGTTGAGGTTCATTTTACTACGTTTGTAGCGAAAGTACTAACTACAATAAAAAAGTATATCATAAAATGTTAATAGGTTTTAAACTGTACTTATATTCTTCGTAAATCGTAACAATTTACAGTTTTCCCTTATTTATAAAACAAAATAAAATTGTTTTAAGACTCTTAAAAGCTTATTTAGTTGTTACACCAAACAATTTATTTTACTGAAATACCGATTTATTGGTGAATGCTTAAAATATATTTACTAAAACATCAACCTGTTATTTAAAAATTAAGTAAGCAATACAAAAGGCCGTCGCTGCGCTGCGTGGGCGCAACGCAAATAGTTGATTTACTCGCGCGTTGGCCGGGGTTCGTGCGAGCACTCGCGACCAGTTGTTACTCGCATTCATTGTCGCAGGATAAATAATAACGTCTCCGGCGTAACGTATGAGTCTGCGAGCGAATCTCGACGAGACCCAATGAAATGAATAATTGAGATCATGAATAATTACAATCATGATAGGGCTGTCACTTGTTAAATGAATAATATTTTGATTTCAGTTGAGATGATTAGATTAAACTTATCCAAATGCCAACGAATGTAATAATCGAGGTGAAATCATTAAAAATTCTTAAAATAACTTGGCATAACAATGTGAAGTACATGCAATGTAGAGTTTGGGCAATACTGACATTGATAAAATAACTCTAAACACATTTTTATAACTTGATTCATGATTGATTTCACTATTTTCATTTTTATGTCCCGTAAATGTATTTCGAGGAAATGTTAATAAAGAATGATTTACGAAGCCATGACTGTAAATAAATATAAAATACGTGTTGTATTTTACAATTTATTGTCAGAAAACATAGTATATGTCATAAATTAACCAATCTACTTATTTATATCTTATCATCGATAACACAAAACAATTTTATTAACATTAATAAGTCCCTGGTCAGTAAAGTAAGTTCAATTAAAATTTATATAATGAACATGTTGAGTAAAATTTAACATAGAATCTCTTAGTCCCAAGTTCTAAATGAATATGGTTGATTTTTGTTTTAAATACATCGAAATTTGTGATAAAATATGTACCGAATCACATAGCTTGTTCAACCCCACACTGTAACAGCATCATTTCCTTTTCTTCTAACTCCAGCCAACTTCTCTAAAGCCGACAAAGTTCAGAAACCGTTTTCTTATCCGACGGCTATAAGTTTTAGTAACAACACACAACTTCTTGAACTAACTTGGATATAACTTTTGATTGAAACAAGCTCTTCCTAAAGCCAAAAAAGCAATAGCGTAACTTTAACACACGAGATACCTACAATTTGATAACACTAAAGTCATCAACTGGTCGCTAATATCGATATTTACCCATTGAAGGTATTCTCTAATAATAAAACATCACCTATGTAATGAAAAATATTGCGATCATTCGTCGTAATTTTATAGAATAATAAAACAAGAGTATAATAAATGCGATCATAACTTGAAATTTTAAAGTTTAACTTACCCGTATAATAAAACAATAATCGTAAAAATGTAACTGTAAAAGCAATGAGAATAATTTCGGATAGCAATAAACATTACAGTACTCATTACGTATATTAGTGTGTCTGAAGTTGGCAATAACAACTGCTGTGTTCTTTCTCTGTCACAAGTGTGGTTCTCGTGAATGAAGTCATCTCGCTCACTTTGTTTGAAATAAGCGTTACGTTCAGACTTCAGAAATATACGTGAGTCTATGGTTAAAAATACCGCTTTTAAGGCCAGTAATATCGATAGTGGATGTGATAGGGGTTTAGCCTAAACCCCTATCACATCCACTCCACACACAAGTAACAATCAACAAACCCGAAAATATTTCTCATTTATGAATAACTAGCGACGCGCCACGTCTTTGCACGAGTAGTTTCTCCATACAAACTTTACTCTCCTACTTTAGACCTTTAAGGGATGAATTTTATCTTTTTACTGCTCGCCTTTAACAGAAATCTTTGTGCAAAATTTCAAGTCTCTAGGCCCATTTGGGTTGTGTGTTGATATATAAGTCAGTTAGTTTGTCTATATGTAATATATAGATAGATAGACACCACATAAAACACTTGGTAGAGAAAAGAAACCCGGATAAGAAAAGTGAAACTAGTATATTGATAATATTATATTTATAAGCAAACCGATATTCAAACTAAGTGTTTGCTCATTAAGCTCTTAGTCAACTAAGTACTTTACCACGGAATGCTTTTACGAAACTTTGTCGGGCATTAATCTAACGGGAATGTGGTAACGAAGCGTCGGTGTTGGGCGTCTTGTCGTTTTGTAATTGTTACAAATAAGGTAATAAGGCGCGCGGTTTCGAATGTTACTCCGTTGTATGTTAAATTTTGACACTTTAAAGAAGAAATAATCAAAGCGTCCTAATAAATGTGTGTGTTAATCGATAGAAAGTTTTATTCAATTGATAGCTCCTTTGATTTTAATAGATGAGATATTTAATTTATTTATAACATAATACATAACATATTATGTTACATACATAATGCAAATTATGAGATAATTAGTAAAATAATGTTCTATCACTCCTAACGGGGTAGTGTCTGAGACAGTTTATGTATAACAAACAATAAACGCTCGAACCCGGAACTTTGAAGTGTAGTCAGAAAATGCGGTTATTTATTTGAATTTGCGTCCTGGAAACTCTCTTCGTTATGTCAACAATCTGGTCGATATAACTTCGTCTAGGTGCAACATAAATTTACCTCGTCATTTTTCTTAATTATTTAAATAATATTAAAGGCAATAAGTTATATAGACGATTAGATAATAAATTAATTATAAGCTTACACGAGAATCAAAGAGACAGATAGAGAGAAAGCTTGTATCGCGACACGATTTTACGCAGCAACCCACGGTAATACACAAAAAAACTGTGTCCGAACTAATTTGGCGAAAAACGTTCATTTCTGCCTACCTCGTAACAAGACGCGTGAACTTATTTACGATCCTTGTTTCGACATCGCATGGAAAGTATCTAATTAAGTGATATACGCAATAACACAAAGCAATAGTCGAAATCTCGTAAGGGATAATGACCACCGGGGTCCGGTGGAGTCCGCATTAACAGCACGTGACGCTAACCCCCAACACTTGACCATAAATAAACCAGAGACAATTGTATCGATTTCCCCTATATAGAGCTTTCATCTCTTTGTCATATTAAATTTTCAGCTATGCAATAACGCTCCAAAGATCCAACAGAAAAATGTTTCGTAACGTCGTAATAACTTCTGAAAAAATATCAGTGGTTTGTATTTAACCTTACATCATCTATAAATGATTTATAATTTATTATTTTTACATCTATATTCATAGTTAAATTATGTGTTAGATAATTGAAGAATAAATGTCTGAGCGAAAGTCCCGCTTTTCTTTTAGGCGGCGGGACTTTCGCTGAAATGAAATCATAATTACTAGAGAAATAAAATCTAAGAATACTATTGTGCATGACTGTTCGGAATCTTAAACCTGACAAATACCTACTGTATAACGTGATAATATCGTTACGTCGTACATCAGTTGAAATCCATTGTGAGTACACAGACAGATGTGCGACTGTACCGCGGTGTAATTAATACTTCACATTGAAGCTCGTCTTACAGTGTCAATCAAACGTCACAAGTAAAACGTTATAAATAGCAAACATAATTTAATAATTTGACGAGACGTGTACAAGTATCAGATACTTATATATAAACATCGTATCTATAAACTGGCTCTCGCAGACCTTTCGCTTTTGACCGTGTTTTTCAAGTATAAAGACCTTACATAATATATTCGTTACAATAAGACTATCTTTACTTATAAATAGGGAATATTTGTTTATCATAGGTAAATTGTGAAACTACTAAGCATTGTACTTTATTTGCAAGAAATAATTGAACATTATTGAAATTTTCCCGGACGACGACTACATCTTAAATTTTGACTTGAAATTTGGTGGATCTATGTCTTAGTTAGTCATTTATCATCACGAAATCTTATATAAAAACCAAAAAGTACGGAATAAACTTTTTGTTTACTTCCCATCGTTTCTTTTTCCCGTGTGGTAATTCCCTTTTGCGAAGTATATCGTTAATAACGAATGTCGCCAACTTTCCCAACAGCTAGCTAACACCCGAACGTTACACAAACAAAGCGTGACACTTATTACTGAGCATCGATACAGGGCGCGTGACTTAATGAGGCAGCAGGAGCCCCGATTAAGATGTTCTGAGTCACGAGGTCAGGGGCTTTGAGCCACCCTAACGTCCCTGCCTCACAAATCCCTAAGCGTCGAACTGCAATAAAATATTTCGCTAGACAATTGACACATGAAATAGTTTCGACATGGGAATTGTAAAAATAAACGACATAGAAAATTTTGCGTTCAAAAATGGCGGACGGGTTTTTTGTTCCAAATATGCTTAGGGAAAAAGTTGGCTCAAAGTATCTTCATCTGATCAAATAATTGTATGTTTTTATGAAAATTTATACTTAAAATTATTTAAACTTTCGTAAGACATAATTATTTTAACACACTAATTAAGACGGCTTTACTCACGCGTGGTTCGGTGTATGTACCGACTAGTTTCGAGCCCTTCGGGGGCTCTTCCGCAGGGTGAGTGGGGCATGGTATAAGTTCGCGGTCGCGGCGCGCCTCGCACCGTGAGTAAAGCCGTCTTAATTAGTGTGTTAAATTTATAATTGATTTAAGGGTGTACGTCTTGGTGGGTAATTACCTTTGGTGGTATAAATAATAAATTTTTTTGAAGGAGAGTATGTTGTCACAATTATGAACTAAGATTTAAATACGCTGAAGCATCACATGGTATCTAAAACGGCAACCAATTTATTTGAACGTGAGAATCGACAACAGCGTTTAGTTTATTCTTTCGTTCTTTTCTCTTTGTCTCCGTAAAAAAACATTAAGCCGGGATAGAACGGGATTCGATATTTTCATAACACGTACGTGACGGTGCATCTCTGCGTGTTCCAGTTGCCTGTGCTAAAGCGCACGAGGGTGATTTAACGAGCCTTTGTATTTGCTCTGCCGAGGGTCAGTGCGACAACGCCGAATATTGACACTTAACGAGTGTAGATAATTTATCTATCCTACACTATAATATATATCAGTAGCAAACCAAAGTAAAAAGGAAGACAAACGACTAATCTACAAGTCAACCACCAACCACTACTAAATTTTTTATCCTAATTATACTACAAAAAATATTCAAGGCGATATTGAGAATATCCGACGAGTATGTATGCGTCCAGTGTATGAATGTTGAAGAAGCGAGAGATATGTACCAGAACTGGAACTAAATGGAATTATGTAATCTTGGCTATGTTTCCAGTTCTGTGAGTGACAAATAATATTTTTTTATTTTTTATTTAAAACACTTTATTGCACAGTAAAAAGTACAAATGGCGGACTTAATGCCTATGGGCATTCTCTACCAGTCGACCACGCGTTAAAAATACAAAAATAATATCGTGTTGTAGTGGCGTAGAAAAGAAAATAAGTGTACTAGTCGGATCCTAAGAGTGATTTTCGTAACTTGTTTTTAAAATCATAATTACCGCATCATTTGAATTGAGTGTGTACGCGTGGTACGCGTCGGTGGTTTTGTCGAGACAGGAAGAAAATTTATTTGCTAAATAGTCGTGTTGGTTAAGCTGTTAAACGATGTCGTTAAATAACTGTTTTGTGTTTACGGTTATTATTTCGATCCATCAGTCATTTCTCCAAAAACTAAATTCGTAATTTAAACCCGAATGGACTGAACCCATTAATGAATATATAATAAACT
>JWHW01021792.1:364375-376941 GCA_000931545.1 Papilio glaucus
CACCCGCCGCGCCGTTTACTCCATAAATATTTTAGACCTTTTTTTTAATTTAAAACAATCTTGTTTTAGTGGTCACTTACGTAATAACAGAAATCTCTGTCCAAAATATCTAGGCCCAGTAGTTTGGGCTGCGCGTTGATATATGATATATTATTCTTCATAACTTCTTTTATAGATACCTAATAGATACTTTATTACTTAAAGTTATACTTGGCTGAAATAAAAGTTCGTTATAGCCGTATATAATAGAGCGAGCCGGAAAAAAAATATAACGATGACGTTTATGAATACGAAGGCGACGTGTAATTTAAGTTGGTCCGGAAAGTCTGTGAGATCATTTCCCTTGACGACATTGCGCCTTTTCATTTTTATGGCCTCTCATAACCGAATCGCTAAAGTTTTCCGTTTCGCTCTTGTCAAATTCGCACTGTCTTCGCAGTCACTGCCAGAACTCTTTAAGAAAGTTCCTTTATTAAGTGCCTTTTGTTGTGGAAAGGTAATAAAGCTTGCCTCATGGTTTTGACATCGTGAATTATTATGGGACCGCTAACCATAGGCGTCTGCAACAAGCTAATGAGTTGCAAATGCGTTGCCTACCATTACTGACTAGGATAAGACCTACAAACTTCGTGTAGAAAAAATAAAAATATTTAAAAATCTAATTATAGAAATAAAAGCTGCTGATAAAGTTTTCATTTCAAATCAAATCAATTTATTGAGGTAAATATGTTTTTTTGACAATTTTCCAATTGGATGCATGTCTATTCCGTGACATTTAAATATAGATCTGAATAATAGAACGGGAAAAGGTTACTTTACTGTATTAAACTAACGAGGAATATTAGTTAATCATTATATTCTATATTACAAAAGTTAATGTTCAAATTATCGCCTCTTACGTCATCTTAAGCGTGGTTGACAAACATAGCAATAGCGATCACAGATAAGACACAAAATGAGTAGGATACTGCCAAAAACAGGATGCTTTTAGTCTGTAACTTTTATACTCTTTGGAAATCAAATTTTTGCAACCATCGTAAATCATATCACTCTTTTCGAGTAATAATTACATAATTTTGACTCACCTCTTTACTGACCTAATTCTGAGGCTAAACAAAGTACATAAAGTAAGTATACAATAGAAAGCGGACATGCAGTCGCGACATTGTCTCATTGTATTGTTTCATTGTGCAAGGAGATAGCATTCCCTGGTTGGAGAGGCAATATTTCCGCGATTCCTCTATTCATTGAAATCTATCAGAGAGGACGAGGCGCGCAGACCTTGTCTCGCTCAACCATAGGGTTGTCGCATTAAAGAGATTACCAATAAGCTTTTAATTTGACAATGATAGTAATAGCGGCAGTTAATATCAGTTATGTTACATATTACATGTTACATAATCCTGGTTTTTTGAAGTAAAAACTTCTTTAGCCGCGTTAAAAGATATTTTTATATGGGAGAATCTTATAGGTTCGCGTGAACGACATGCGCAAAATACGTCTGTAATATGCTTATTTGAATTTGGAACAGTTTCGACGGACCTTTTTCATTTATTTTTCTATTGGATAACATTGTTAACATTCATTGGTTTATTTTTGTTGATTATTTATTTATTTTTGAACTATTGTCGCGTCTTCCCTGTTTTGAGTTTTCACTTCTGTCGGCAGTCCTTATAACTGCCTGTGATTTTTTGAGACAGACTGTTTGCCTGTAGGAGGCATCTACATCAACACCGGCCTTGAGGCGACAGAGCGCAGAAAGCGCCTAGCCTAAACCTCTTTTAAAGTAACTTGGCTTGAGAGCTCCCTTGGGAGCCTCGTCTTAATAATATTATTAAAGTAAGGCCGGTAATAATATTAAAGTAACGGTCCTACTTTCATGTTATTACCAGATTGGATTACTCTCTTATGTAATACATATAAAGTTGATGTATTTATATTTCTGTGTTTCGTCTGATAATGGAGGTGCCACAATCACCCGTTTCAATTCCCTCCATTTTCCTGCACAAAAGCCTACCAACCATTGTTGCTGATGATGGGAGTTACTAAATTAATCAATTTTAAAGCAGTGACTGCTTCGATATTAATAACTCACTGGTAAATACTATCCATAAAGATAAAATGCTTTGTTGTTTAATTAACTGGAATGTCGATAAATCGAATAAAACGAAAACGAAACGCTCTCCATATTAAAAATGGCAACCCTATCGAATGCCACATTTTAATAACGAGTCCCAAGTTGAATGCAGCTGCGCGCCTAAGACTCGAGTCACGGGCGATAAGCCCCCGCCTATCGCTCTAACATTTGTGCCGCAACTATTTGCCCACGTCATCGATAAAATTTGACATACCTCGAATTACCAACTACTTCCTTGATAACGATAGTAGGGGCTTACTTAATAAAAAACGAAGTCAAGTTTTTATGAATATCATTTAATTTTACTACCATTTACCGATAATGGCAGCATTCTTTACATCCGGTCAATCTTTGATTCTAACATTCTATAAAATTATTAATTACAACTAATTTTTCAGTGAATGCAAGTACGTAGTTCCAGCAATTTAATATTATTTTCCACGTAAAGCTCACAATAATGGGAAGCCAGGATTTTAACATAAAGAAATTTTATTACCTGTTTTAAAATTTTAAACAGTGCGAGTACCACTAAAGCCTGAACACGACAAGATTACTAATGAAAGCTTCGAGCTCGTGCCTTAAGCCCCGGCTTGCGATAGGACCGGGGACTCAATCAGTTCCTTTGTGGCGACCTATCGCTTCGGAACATGGATTACAGCCAAGTGTGGGACCCGCGGTCCATCGCCTAGCGTTTAGCACTCCAATTCACCCTTTTGTTACTAGCCGCGCACTTTTCTCCCGCATTTCCCTCGCTATAGTTATTAAACTATGTTCCAACTAGTTTCTTTTCAAACTATTATTTTTCTTTCAAGTACGAAATGTACACAATTAAATTCTAAGGTTATTAAGACTTAGGTGGTGAATTGGAATTAGACATGCTCGTTTGTGTCATTCTACTCGCTTGATTCCACTATTGATCTCTGGGGAAGCCGATACACTGAAAACAATTTAGACAAATTCACTAGGGAGTGATCATACTAAGTAGCATTCACAACTTACAGAACAACTAAATAAGTCAAAAGTCATAAATATTAACTGGAAAGCAGAAACTGGTTAATATTATAAAATTAATACTTGATTATTCTGGTTAAAAAATTCCATACTATACAACAGTCTGAGTCAACGTGATCATACGTGATTTAAAACAAAGACAATATGTATATACAGTTACGGGTGCTACTTATCCATATTAACATTATTAAGCGGAAATATTTAAGTTTATTTGTTGCAGATAAACCTAAAAATCGATTTTAAAAAGCAGTTCTATAAGCAAGTAAACTAGCCTATTATTTAAGATTTGTCTATCTATTTACCCTAGTAAAGACGAGGCGATTAACTAGTTGCAGAGGATTTCAGTTAACACTGCTAGCACGTCGTTCTATGTTTGTTATGTCCAAAAGTTTTTGAATATCTTTGATTACCTAATCAAGAAGAGCATTTTAAGCTTGAAATTTTATCCACTCACGTTATACTAATCCATCTAGTACTTTAATAGCTCCACGATCAATATATCAGTACAATATGATTTATTGTGTCTTTGCTGTAACCGATAGAACATTTGTCACGTCGCTCGGCAATTGTTTAGTCAATAGAGGGAGTTTAAACTTTTAACTGTATGAATAAGACAGTTATACATTATTCACTATTTGCCGATCTCCCCTAACAAACGTAACAGTACACGACGCGTACGCTTTTTTGTCGCGCCCCGAATGGGGTCCCCGCGGTGCCGCGAGCCCCAATCCTTGATAACTTCATTGCGAATGCTAGATGCCAGTGGATGCTATTTTAAAGAGCGAAGCGCCGTTTGTAATTTATTTAGGTAGAAATTTATTTCTATTTTATATATGTACACAATTACCTAAGCAAAATGTATATAATGTAGATCTAGTACTAAGCTGATGAAACAAATTTTGTGCTTTGTTATGTAAATTGACATGCTGGTGTTCAAGTAAGGTTCTTATAAAATGAAAATGACAAAAATTAATTAGTACTACTGATATGAAACTGACTGTTACTTAATATTTTAAATATTTTTTTATATAAGCTTCGTATATTTTCTTTCTTTGGGACACGAAGCTGTTTTTCTAACAGAACAGAAAATTAAAAAGTTACAATATTGCATAATGCGGACCAACCCAATGCACATATGCAGGTCGGATGCAGTTAGCTCCTTGGGGTCTAATTTTCGTAACCCCCTGCCCTGCGGGGACTTAAACTATTCGAGAATTACTATGAGCTGATACTCTAACACTAAGCGAACGTAGTGAACGTGACACATGACAGGCCTGTCATTACTTCTATCGCTTTTCCTCGTATCATTCGATTAATATTCGACTAAAAATGTTACTCATTTATTTAATAAATAAAGGTATACTTTAATCATTTTCAAATTTGTTCTATTGTTAGTTTAGATTTTAAATTATCTTTTTAATCTTTTTAGAGGCATGTTGGCATTACAACTCTATATGGGTACATATGTCGTCATCTCAACCATTGCCGGTGTCCCCTTTTCAAAAGATGGAGGTATCCGAGCGTTAATCTTCAGCTAGATGTTGTCAGTGAATTGGACAATATCCCGGGGCGCGTTCGACTCCCGGGCAGACCCCCGAGTATATTTCAAGTGCAGGATTAGGACGTGTACAGTAAAGTGCGAATGTGTAATGTTTGCTTCTGACAGCTGATCGCCTTTAATCTATGAGATTTAAATTTAACTGCCGCTTTTATAGCCCTTATAGGGTCCGCTGAAAATCTTTTTAATCTTACCACCGTCCCATTTAAAAGGACTTGTTCGGTACAGCTGTTTCAATTTATTGCCTTCATTATTAAGGATTTGAAAAACAGCGATAGGTTAGGTTTAAGAATTTTTTTTAAATAATAAATAAATATAAAATTTTAGGGTAAATGGGTATTTTTTATGGAATAAGGTTGCATATGAGCAACCGGTTCACCTGATGTTAGGTGACCGCTACAAATAGGTATCCGCAACAAGCAAATGAGTTGCAGATTTGTTGCCTACCTTTAATGGACAGAGGAGGGGAGAGACAGTAAAAGGGATATTTCCTTCTCCTATTCATCCCCTCCCCCGTCCAATCTTCTCCCCATTCCCATCTCATCCTCTCTAGGAAACTACAGGAAGGGGAAGAGGACTGACACCGGACCCCGGCACCTCATACATCCCACGAAACGCAGAAGTATAAAATACTTCTACTTCACGCCTGTCTTCTGTGAGGTGGTGGTATTTCATTGGTAGAGCCGGCCTATTCGTGCAACAGATGTTGTTGTTGAGAGCTCTACCACTTTTTAAATAATAATGTCTGCAGATAATAATGAAATTCTAGATTGTAAATTAAATTTCATAGTAAATAAAATGTCGATACATTAATTGCAGTTTTATTTTAGTTACCTCCATAATGTTTAAGTCAAAAATTGTTATGTTTTATCAACTTGTTCATACAAACGTTTTAAAACCGAATGAAAGGATTTTGGGGCTGCAAAAAATACTGCGTTTTTCATTTACACATTTTTTTAAATGCTCTTTGTGAGTTTTTCACTTTGAAATTTTAATCAAAACGAACGTTTAATAGTAATGATGACCAACACAAAGCACTTGGTTAAAGTTGGTAACGTTTAAGCGAAATGCTGTACAAAAACAGTGACATAGTAAAGGTATTCCTTAATATATTTTTATTTGAAATTCGTTTATAAGAAGACAAAAAACGAGTTGCGAAACGACGAGATGAAAAAGTATTTACTATTAACATGCTGCAGTATATACAAATGATAAATGTTACCAAACTTAGGGTAAACTACCTACTAATAGGTACTACGCATTAATTATAAAACAGAAGAAATAAGTAAATCAACAATTTGAATATAAATTCATAAAATATTGAATTGTTTTTTTTTTTTTGAATTGAACGTTCTGACTGAATCGAGACGGTTATAAAATAGACATTACAAATGAATATAATTCTCTGCATGATTATAAATGACCCATGTAAGCGTCAATTCTCATTCATTCCCTATGTACCCTAAATACGTTCACTAAGTACCCGTCATTATTAAATAGTTGAAGACCGCATTTCAATTGCGTTTGACGTGGCGTGTCACACGAATCATCCCCGTGAATCCACTCAATTAGGACCACTCGGTTTTGATATAAAGTGCTTATAATTGGTATTAAACACTTATTGACACGTCATAGTTTCGACAATTCGACGCGCTACTTGTACGCCCTTTGTACATATAGATTATGTTATACAAAGATATGTAACGAAATATTATTTTTAACGTTAAACATATTGTCAGCACTCACCCCAATTCAACTGAAACATACTTTGTTCAATAATGACGCACTTCTTTTATTTCATCCAAATTTATGCTGTTTATACGTGATTGTATTCTGTAACTGGTAACTGTTTTAAAACAGCATCCTAATAATTATTACCAACAATCAATAGCTGTTTATTGCAGGAAATTGACCTTCCGCAAGGATAAATTGAAAAATCTGTCTTTTGTCGCTCGTAGAGTGGACGTTTGTAATCTTGGCCATGTTGCGGGCGGTTTACCATTGTATATCGGCCATCTTGTTTACGTCCAACATGTGTACTTAAGTTTAGGAATTCGTCAGGCAATGACAATATTAAAATAGAAGCACATTTTCTAAAGATGAGAATCGTATATAGAATGTAAAGTGTCAATGTCACTTTTCTTTTGTTTGTATGTATTTAGAATTAACTATAATTTTAACAGTGGTAGAGCCCGCAACAACAACATCTGTTGCACGAATGGGCCGGCTCGACCGGTGAAATACCACAACCTCACAGAAAACAGGCGTAAAGTAGAAGTACTCTACGTTTCGTCTGATGAGTGAGGTGCCGGAGGCCTAATTTCAGTCCTCTTCCCCTTCCCACCCTTTCCTCATAAGGATAGGATGGGAACGGGAAGAGGATTGGACGGGGAGAGGGTTAACGGGGAAAAGGAAATATCCTTATTCCTGTCTATGCCCTCCCCAGTCCATTAAAGGTAGGCAACGCATCTGCAACACACTTGCGTGTTGCGGATGTCTATGGGTAGCGCTCACTTAACATCAGGTGATCTGCTTGCTCGATTGCCACCTTCTTCCATAAAAAAAAAAAAAAAAAAAAAACTATAATAATGCGTGCGTGATAGGGGAGTAGATTCACTTTTCCCTTATGTTCACTGCAGCTACTGTTGGGTGCTGAATTTAAAGTGCTACAATTATTAATAAATACATCTCGCGTTGTTGTAATTAAACGACTCGTGACCACGAACAATGCAATTACGTGCGCTGTATTGTTTGGTCGGCGCGGAGACAGCCGCGATGAGTTGCTCAACAATGGCGTTTCGAATTATCGTTTATCATCATCACAACGTAGCAGATGCGAGAAATACTTTCTACTTAACGGATATGGTATTAAAACTCTATATTTAAGGTTATTTTCTTAAATACGTAGCTACTGTTTTAGTCTGTAGAAACGACGAGCTTGCTTCATTAGGGTTATTTTTAAACTTTTGAATTGATAGAAGTAGTTTTTTGATTGCTTTTTAGGTCTAGCTATGGCATATGATAGGTTAGTGTAATGATTCCGTATGCATTTTTTTTTCAAGAATGTGAAATTGATTGATGAATTGACATAAAATTACTATTTTATGACGATATTAACTGTACATGGACCTTAGCTGTCAGTTTATCTGCAATTTTATTCAAAGTACAGACATTCAAATACAGAAATAAATTAAATTATTATCAATTAAAGAAGTTTAACTGACAATCAAATAGATTCTAAATAAGTTACAAGATAAGAAATGTGGTAACAGTTTACCATATCCAACGAAATCAAACGAAAACCTTCTCGATTCTACTTCGACCATGGCTACTGGCCCATCAATAATATTTAGTTCTCAACTACAGTTATGTTTTCTCTTTCACGCAGCTTTAAAGCTTGTACATTCGAGCGAGACGACACTACTGATAATTCATGCGATTACAGAACAATATGGTTAATGCCACCACTTCTCCCACGACAATTACAATAGTGACAAAACGGAAGTGTATCCGTCGTAAACCGTATAAAAGGGGAAACGGGGCTCGCATTTGACGATTTATGTGTTTACACTTTATGATGTAGTTCGTCTACGTTAATTAAACAATTTCCCGTATAATAAATAAAACATAATTAACAATGGGAATGGATGATAAGGGCTGCAAGTTTTTAATCCTCATTAAATATAATATGGAGGTATTATTTCTACTACTCTCGAAATATTAAGTTGGCATAAAGTAAAAAAAACGATATTTTGTGTATAATTCAATTAAATATTATTGAAAATTAATCGATAATAGACCTATCAAATACCTGGTTAATTGAAAATCAAGTGAAGTTGACCATAAAATGATGTAACTAGGAAATGTTTTGATTGGGTAAAGACATTGGATTGATTTAATTAGGGTTTCTTTTTCTTGGTAATTCAAATATAAAGTAATAAATCAGTTACGTAATTAAGAAGCTACCAGTGATGGCTAAGAACAAGATATATTTATAGAATTTTTTTATTATCTATTTCGCTTCAGCCCTTTGTACGATTCTTAAGAAGAAATGAGCTTCAACGATGTCTTTCTACGTAATTATAAAAGTTACTAAGCTCACAGCCAACCGATAATTAGCTGAACGTTCATTTGAAGACTCCTGTAATATCCAGCGCTTACCTTGAATATTTTTATTTTTATATAACACTATTTCAAAAGCTCATTTCTTTATTAATGACATTTATGTGAACTACATTACATACAATAAATAAGAGTTGCTTTTACAGAATAACGGCTTGGAATACATACTTCAGTCTCCCAGTAGTGAGTACAACGTTATTCTTGATCAAAGTGCATTGCTAATAAAGAAAATAGCTTGTTCCTTTTGCATACAGATGTTCAATTCTCTTCGTGGAGATGTCTTTGAGGCTACGCTGCTTTGTTGCAGTGCAGTTGCTTTAAAAACATTCCTCAAAGGATATTCCGTCATTGTGCCAGTGAGAGAGATGCTTGACAGGGATCAAAGGCAGTTGAAATGATTGCATATATGTTACTATGTCACGAACATAGCTTGTAACTTTCCAAACGTTGAAAAGAACTGATGTCAACTGATTGTCTTCACATCCGCCGCTACTGATTGCCGCCAGATTTGCCACGCCTTCTTGTCCCAAAGAGTCCACCCAAGGGCTTGCCTGGAAATATGATTGGGATCCTTACGAAAAGTGTGGCCAATCCATGACCACTTGCAGCGCTTTATCTGGTGATCGATTTGACTAAATATGCGCCACGCTCAAAAGTCCAAAGCACAACGCCATTAACCTCGCAGGGGTCCGCACAAAGTGAAAGAAGATCATAAGAGAGTACGTCACGACGAGAAGTCGCGACCCTCAGGAATGTGGGAACGACGCACATAGAGAGAGAGAGAGAGTAACTACATATGCCAAATAATCGGCATACCAAGAAAACATTTGAGCATCATATTTTTGTTCGCAAAAATCGCTAACGTAAATTTCATTATTCCGTGACAGTAGACAGTGTCCAGTCAATGAAAATTACCTCAAGATATCAAAAATATGGAGAAAAATATGAACTATACAGCAATAGAAGATTATTTTGGCAGAGGTCTGTGTGGGTAGCGACGTAATCTAAAGCTCGTGCGGACCGCAGCGCGCGGGCCGCTGATAAAATTGAAAGCTCCCCGACGGGACGTAATCTGGGAAATATGACAGGGCCCGCTATCGCACTACGGTATCCCGCCGCAGCCTCGCCAAATAGCCGGATTATGCTAACCATACTGTTATAACACTTATATGAAATTACCAACTTGAATTTTTGCACCAATTCATATCTTATAAAAGTACGCGAAATAACATAAAGCGCGCGAATAAATATAGAATAGACAAAGATACATTACAATTTCGGTTTCATCGACGCAATTTGTGTAAATAATTGACTTTACATTTTATAAATGTTGCATTCCTAAACTAAAATCTCTGCTAGGACATTCACGACAATATCCAATGGCGTCGAACTCTCGACCTCATATTTTATAGTCCGTAAAAAGCATAGCCCTTTACACACCAGTATGGACAACAATACAGTCTATAAAACGGCCGGTCTTTTAACTGAACTGAACTGTAATAATTTGTAAACCATAGCTTAGCTTACTTATGAGTGTGAAAGATGGCGAGATCCGCTGATCTGATCTTGAGAATTTAAGATTATCTTGACATTTTAGTAGACATCTCATCTCATCTACAAAAATATGCTTCATTTTACATCACAAATAATCTAACGAAGTTTACATTTTTAATACACTCGTACATAATTTTAATACTGAAATAATAATTGTTGGAGAACACAACAGGTTATATTTATGTGTTTTTATTTATTTTCGATATTATTGTCATATTAACATATATATTCAATTAAATTAAATTATGTCGTCACACTTTCTTTTGGATGAAGTTTTTCTACGTTTAGACGCCAAAAGCCGAAGCAGACACTGGAATAACATTATTAAATACTACTAGTTCTACGGAAAAATAAATAAAGAAGTATAAATTATAGTGTAAATATTTGAAATGCAACCGTTAGAGAAAAACGTTTCACTATTGTAAGCCGTAGTCGTGTCTTGGGGCCCGAGAGGTTAGCATCCGACAAGCGATTAATAATTTCTTCAGCTTCTTTCTCCTTGCTTGTACCCCAGGCCGCGGCGTCGAGTCTATATTTGCACTCCTTTCTTTCCGATTCTAAGGGACGTTTCTTTTTAATTCAATGTGTGCTATTTTCAAGATAGCAGCGTGTAGTTCTGGATGTTTTGTTTATCTGTTTGTAACTAGGTACTTAGTAATTTTCAATACAGTTTTATTATTATTTTTCAAAATGTTTAAATTATTTGAAAAAGAAAGATTTTTTTTAATTCTTCTTCATCGTCGTATCCTGTGATCAGATTAATATATTAAAACAGATCAGTTATAAAAAATAGTGAATATTAAGAGTGTGATTGTGAACTCAATTGGTTTTTTTTATATGTATGTATTTAAAACTACTGATTTGAGACGAATGTATATGTTTCTCATAAATGTTTCTCCAATGACTCCTTTACAAAAACATATAATTGTTTTATTTGATAAAATTATTAAAAGATTTTCGTAAAAAAAAACAGTCAAATGATGGTAACAAAAGGCCTGCTAAGCATCAAAAATATCTCGTCACATGAAATCTCAATATTAATAAACAACAAAGTAAAGTATCGCGTGAGTCTCACAAACTTCGTATCGCGTCGTAACTCAAAGATAAACTATTTTCTATGACACTTCAGCAGTAACTTTGAACCATCAAGTACGTAAGAAGTTGTTGTCGTATATTGGCGATCATAAAAAGATGAAGTAAGATTTTGGACTACTCCCTAACGTGTAGTAAATATTACACGAAAGCTGTACTTTAACATAGTTATATGTCAATATTTTACTTTGATTATGAACTTTTTTTTATATTTTGCGCGATGTCGCGAAATCCGCTTGGTAGTATGGTAGGTATCATTCTAAATAAGGATACAGGATCTCGGACTGCGTAAAATTATGCTATAAAAAGTTATAAATGGCCTTACATAGTTATAAATATAAATAACGCTGTTCCAACCTTTAAAAAAAATATTAAAAACTATGTATTAAACATATTCATAAGTTACTCTTCAGTTCCTCCGAGTAGGCGACGTCGCTGCGTGAGCCTCCGTCACACCAATCAGTTAATTATTCGCCCTTCCTTAGACCAGTTTTAGGCTTATATGATCATTAGTTTTTCTTTTTGTAGGAATTAAGATAAAGTCCTCGAGACTTTTAACTCTACTAGAAAAGAAATAATTTAATAAATAATTCCCTTCCGTTACTAGTATTTTGTATGTCATAAATGAAATGAAGGAGAATTTGATGCTAAAATTTTTTTTTATATATCCTTTAGCAAACGACTTTTTTGTACAACAGACCCCAGCATACAGAGAATCAAAATAACAAATGGTTACTACTCGATCTCCTGACTTTAAAATTATATGTACTTACACATACCAATTAGTGTATGTTGTTAATAGTCATTGTATCTCCATATACATATATAAATCATCAATTTAATATAAATATACAACATAATACAACCTTATCACCCCATTTAATTTTGTATTAATTTAATTACATGATTTAAAATATTTAATAAGTTAATAAAATAATATTGTGCGTTGCCTCGCGATGACCTAATTCCTCCAAGAAAGCCGTATCAGATGACATCGACCGTCATTGGATATCTTGCTGACGTTAGCTCAGCTTTACTTTAATTTTAATTTAATTTAATTTATTTGTAGAAAAACTTAGCCTAAATTACAAA
>JWHW01022250.1:0-11571 GCA_000931545.1 Papilio glaucus
AGCACTAGGGCGCGAGTAGATTGCGTCGGAGAGGGCGGGCTAGGGACGTGCCACATCAGCGGGAGTGTTAATGGGACTTTTTAAAATTTTAATTCTCTCCGTTAACCTTTACGAGACATATTCCGGATTTAATTTACCATTTCACATATCTCATAATTAAATTGGGGACATTTATTTTAATGACCACTGGAATATGATATTCGAAATCATTACGTAATACACGGCAGTGTTTTTTATGTATTCGAAACTTTTGTAAGTATTTGTAACTCTTCAGAATACGCTCGTGGGGTATAGCACATTATCGGATGGCATAATACGACGACTTAGAGACTAGCGAATTCGAATTTCGGTTGAATAATTTACGTAAAATATCCTGCGATATACAGATATTAAATCCAATATCGTTAATAAATGATGGAGTAGTAATTCAATAAAAGCAGGTTTTAAATATTAAGTGTCTATAACAAAAGTGGCTATAATTTAAAAAATGTAATATATGTATGTAATAATAATTGAGATCGTTATGAAAAAACTGATGGGTATTTTTAGACAACTAAAATAATTGGAATTTGTTTTGTGATTTTTGAGTATCAAATATCTGTGTAACGTCTACATATTTAGAATGCTTGATATAAATTTGTATCCGATAATTTTATGTGAGCGACATGTTCTGTTATATAGTTATATAAACCTCCATGTGGATATAGTCGTTAAGTGAAATGTAATTATTCGATGTTGTGTCTCTAATTAAATTGGGGCATTTACTTTATGACCTATAAAATATGTTATTCGACCTTATTATGGATTAAAAGCTAGCATTTTCGGTTTCGGAGTTACAACTCTTTTTATAGTTCTCTATAGGTATAATTAAACGTAGTATCCTACTTGTGTTTAGTGTAATATGCCTTTTAGGACTAGAAACTGGTCTAAAGGTAGTTAAGGTCTGCATTGAATTGAATAGCTAGTCAGGATTTATAAATTACATTTATATTTGAAGGACATTACTACTCATCGGCAAAAAAGAGAAGGGAGTGGCAATAGAAGTGAGTGGAATACCCGTTTATTTAACATGCCTGAAATCTAAACAACCATTCAAAAGATTGTTAAAATGTAGTGAACCAGAATAGTGGAATTGATTGATGAATGATTGCTTCAAACTTGATACGTAACCGACGTTTCAAATTTCGCGTACTCCTACTCTAAATCAATAAGGCTGTCTGCGTCCTATTTAAATTTCTAACAATATTTTGCTGTACACAAGGTTTAACGTCGAGTTTATACTTTTTAATTAATAGGATCCAATTTAATTTGCTGGAAATGTAATAACCAACGGCACCGCTGCGGGATTGCACAGCCGCGTAATTCCGTATTAAAATATTTTAATTTGCATCTAAAAAGGCAATTGTAGTTAAACAATGAATAAAATGTTGCATTGCTATTATTACGTTATCTCAATCATAAATGTTTTTAATTTTATAAAAATAATGTACAGCTGGTAAAAAATACTTGATGATGTATGCACCGAAGTGATTTTGTTCCAATTCAATTCCACCTAAGAAGCAATCAATTAGACTGCCAAGGTTAGATTTTCAAGACCAGTGGTCGGCATTAGGTGAAGGAAGGTCAAACTTTGTACCGGCAAATACTGTTAACATATTAATTTAAATAATATTTTAATAACTAGTCCTATTTTCACAAGTTTCAAAGCCCTTTACATTTATTTTCTGAACGTTGATAAAAACTTTCAACTCTAGGCATCGTTTAAAAATACTTGCCGGTCCCTGTTCGAGATCATTTATCAGTCTGATTAAAAAGTACCTACAAAAATTCTTCATCCATACACCTGATTATATGACGAGTAAGAGACAGAATGTTCATGAATATACTGTATATCGGGGTAAAGACTCTGTCTTTGATAACAATAATCTATCGACTGGCTACATTTATAAGTACATAACAGGTTAACCGCGCTGGTCATCCTAGAACTCGTTTCCATGCATGTTGCTGTTCTGCGAATATGTTCTGATTGCAACAAACGTTTGTTTATTTAAAACATTTGTAATAAAATAAGTGGAATTAAAAACTACAAAACAGATAGAAAATGTCAAAATAAACGCTACGTGGATGGAACGTAGTTTCCTGTTCCCAGCTGGGGCGATATCATTCATTTCCTTGCGCCGCAGCCCGTAATCAGAGACATCTAGCGACGCCGAGGCGAGGCGCGGCGCCTGCTTAATGGAATGACGGAAATCGCGTTTTTTGCGATACATTCAACTTTATTGCGATACCTTGTTTTGACAGGAAACGAAACTCTAGTTTAATACATCGCCAGCAGATTGTAAGAATACCTTTTTACTTGGCACGCGTGATTATTGACGATTTCGCTTATTTGTTGTACAGGAAGTAATAGATTGAGATTAAATGGAAATTTTGTAGGGTAGATAATAATGGTCCACATTGACTATAAAAATATTTAGCTTTTATTACTGTACAACGGCAGATATTGTTCAATTGATGTCATTTGTTAATTGGCAATTAGGACATAGAAACTGTAACTAGGTAACGAACAAAGACCATCAAGGCGCATATTTTTAAGCGAACAATTTTGCTTTAAGGAATGGTTTTAAGTACGACGATGAGTGAATTGCTTGGGTTTCGATTTGATATCCTTTTTTTTTTTCAAAATCTTTGGTAGCACAATATTGTCCCAGAATGCGGTCATTTATCACCTCGTATTGTATTATAAAAATAAATTTAATTATGAGAGGAGGAATTAAATCTTCATACGTGTCAGAAATAAATATTGGAATTTAATAGGTTTGAGAACAACTATCGCTTAAAGTGGTCGTAATTCATGAAATGTTGAGATAAATTTGCACCATAGGAATAGAATAGAACAAAGTGGCAAACGATCATTCGGTTCAACTGATTAAGTGATGTGATGTAAATGAGTTGCAGATGCGTTGTCTACATTTTATGGATAAGAGGAAAATAAACAGAATAAAGGATTTTACTTTTCCTATCCAGCCCGCGTCAAATCCTCTTCATATTCCTATCCTCTCCACATTAGGAAATTGCAAAGAGGACCATAATTCGGCCTCCGCCATTACACTCCTCAGTCGGAACGCAGAATGCTTCAACTTCACCCCTATTATGTGAGATCGAGGTCGATCACCGGTCGAGCCGGCCCATTCGTGCAACAGATGTTGTTGCCGCTGGCTCTATCACTGTTTTCAGTTAGACACAAAATATGTTGAAACTAAATAATGCTAACTTATTTGGAATTGTGATTGACATACTGGATGAAAGTCACTTTTTTCAAGTTTAGAAAACAATAAAAATTTGAAGTTTTTTGTACTTCGCCCTAAGAGATACATGTTAAAAACTTTAGATTCAAGAAGGTTCCTTTGATAAAAGTTATGGCTGTATAAAAAGTTTTTTATGAATTTTCTTGTGTCATGAATTTTTTTTCGTCTGGAGTTTTATCGTCGAAAAAGTGTCAATTTAAGATTATTTTTTAAATTAAATGTAAATTTAAATTAATTTATTACAAGAATATTTTTTATAGACATCAATTTTAAATTCTTTTGAAAAATATAAGTCAGTAGCAATATTTAATGTAATTAACTTATTATATCTAATCAACATGAGCCGTCCTATATATATTTTAAACACATAATTACATTCAGCATATTGTCCATTTTAAAGTTATAACGGTCGACAATCAAAAACGTGGTTTAAATAAACTTTTATAATCATTAGGGCAGAATTAGAGTTCGTGTTCTGTTTTACTAACGCATTTGCGTAATAATTATATAAAAGTGAATATTGAAACATAGCAAAAAAGGTAATATAAATGCACCGGTGTACTTGGCATTTGATAAACTAAAATAAAATAAAGACCACATTAATTAACATACTTTTCCACCGTCGGCGCAAAAAGCCTTAACAATGTAATCATAATGCAGACTTATAATCCTTTAAGCCTTTCCATCACAGGTTCATGCATGCTCTTTAGTTGGATGTTTAATTAATATTAATTAAAATAAATCCCACACATATAGAAGTATGCCTAATAATTTTATAACATGCTGTATTAATGACTTGTTATGGAAATGAATGCCTCTTGGTGGCCTTCTGGTATTATTGTAAAGTCAGATTAACGTGACACGATTCACGGGGTGTTCGGAAATATTGAATTCCCTGGTGGAAAATATCACGGCTTAACCCAACTTACCTTCTCTCAAAGTTACTTACTTTAGGCACAAAAGAGCGTTCAGAGGTGATTTTTTTAATTTTTTCAAATAACTCAAAATCCATTTCATTTATTTTTTAATCAAGCGTACCAGTAAACAAAGCTACTTGCTACAATAAACAAAGCTGAGAAAGGTTAACGTGGAAGGTGCTTTTTATATTGAAATTAATATTTAACGGCCACTTGGTCACCTAGTAATACTTCTTGTGATATAGGTAACTAGCTACAATCATTATAATTATCGAGCCTCGGTTTTACAGCCAATATAAAAGCTAGTAATATTTCAAGCAAGTCCCGGCGTGTAATTCTGTGTGTGACTTCCTATGCAGCTGACGTGTAATAAAAATGTTTTTTTATTGAAAACACGCGTCCCGAATACATTACACGCGTTTCAGTTGGTTTTAAATCTATCGTGAGAATTTATTGCAACTGCCTGCTTTCTAGAACAGTAACAAATGGCCGCCTTTTTATATTTATTGATTCGGAATGTGTTAAATATCTAAACGACTGTACTATGAGCCATAACGCATATCAAATGTAGACCCAGAAAGTGCCTATTGCAAGTAGTAAAGAGAATGAAAAAGGTGAGAGTATAGTCTCAAGACGTATATGAGTAGATAAGGATAAAAACGGGATGAATCTTGCGGAGGTTCCATCATTCATTTTTCAGAAGACTTTTATTTCAAACCGGTTTTCCTTGAGATCGGGGTACTTCTCTAGTCGAAGAAAAAAGAGAGGTGAGGGGATGGAAAGGAGAAGGACCTGCACATAAACTGCTACATTAAGACGGCCATGTTTGCAGAAACGGTTTTCTATTAGCGTTGATGGAGATAACAAATCGTATCCTTTTTATAAAAGATGCTTTAAAATATACATATTTTAAGTATAACAATCTTAGAAAACGGTTATTCATTGATATAAGTTAACGTTGTTTATGAAATCTCACTAGAGTGTATGGCATCTTTGAATTAATAACTTTAATCAGAGTTATTTGCTTCAACACAGACGACCATTCGATATCTTTGTGCTTTTACTATTCGTATTCATTTATTACGCTACCATTTTTTTAAATTAACGCTTCCGGGCGCATTTATAAAATACTACGTACAATGAGAACTTGAGCTAACTAGGTTAACATCAGATGTTTTAAGTTCTCTACAGGAAAGAAAAGTGGGCGTTGTTTCTATTTCATTCAAAAATAAAAGCCGAGCTTCGGAAACTGCATTCAAATTTAGTTTTAAATTGAACGTTATTTCAGTACACTTTTCAACTGAAAGCAAATGAATAAACTCTATTGAAGTTTAACATATTTTACGGAGGAAATAAGAAATACCTCGAATAAACTTTAGAAAAAAAATGGAGTAGTTAAACATACTAACATAAATATCGTACAGTGAAAACACTGTATGATGTTAAACAGGACAGAGATAGTTTTCGTTAGTTTTTTTGTATAATAAAAGATTGTTAGCGTTACTGTGACCTAGAGTAATCGTAGGATACATTAATCAGTTGAATAACACCTCAACCTCCCTCGTTTTAAGATTAATCATCCGCAAATAGTGTTACTGTGTCATTTAACTCTCCCTTAAAATTTTTATTTAACTCAATAAATAAGAAGCGCCTGTATTCTGGAAAGTTCTGTGTTACATACACATGTGCCTATTCCAGAGACCGGCAGGCATAATTAGCGGTTGTTAGAGGTGAGTCATGATTGTTAGAGTGTATGAAGCCATCCTAATGCGATTGGTAGAAGCGAGAAATTTGCCTACAACTTAATGGCTTATAGACACTAAACTTTAAAAGTTTATAGAAGCAGTGATAGAGTGGCCGGGAGTCGAACTTCTTACCTAAGGTTTGTAGGTTGCGACATTGATAAAGAAAATGGTTAAAATATTTTATAATGTTGTGTGTATAATACTTAGCACAACCAATTATTCCCTAGGGTTGGCGTGAGGCAGAAAGCCGGCCGTAAAAACTAAACAAAAACAATACAGTGTGTAGTGACTACGGTCATACTGTGCTATCCCCACTCATAGTGGGAAAAGGGCAGCGAGATGATGTTGTGTGTAGATATGCTTTTTATATTTAATCAGTTTCTTCGGTCAATTTAATGTATACGTCCTAAAACAAAGAATAATATAGCCTTCAAAAGTTAATAAATTGCAATTAGTTAGCGTCTTATCTTTATAGCAACGTTTTGTGTCCGGGAATGTTCGGTATGTGTGGAAATAGCACCTCAAAATTGATTTCTTTTATAGCTTGATCCGAAATGTCTTTTTAATTAAAAATAAATTGTTTAATACCTATAATTGAAGTACCAACATTTATATTTTGGTACTTTGGTTTGGGATTTAGATTTTCGAAATACAAGATCGTAGAATTATCTCAATATCAACTTTATGAAATATTTTTTGATATTTTCGACAGTTACGTATAAAGATATATAAATAAAACAAACAGGCAGTCATAAGGACTTCCGACAGATGTGAAAACTCAAAAGAGGTGGGACGGCGCAACAGTAGTTCAAAAATAAATAAATAATCAACAAAAATAAACCTTTGTATCTTAGCAAGAAAATTCAAAAATGAAAAAAAAGAAAAAAAAGAAAATTCAATTCAAAAATTAAATAAGCATGTTGCTGACGTATGTTGAGCATGCTGTTCACGCGAACCTATAAGATTTTCTCCTACCACATAACGTCAAACGCGGTTAAAGAAGTTTCCACTTAAAAAATTCGCGGTGCAAGGGGAGAAGATTACCTTGTATCGCATGCGGGACAAAATAAAACGAATAACTGGTAGAAATAGAAGTATTTCTACGTTTCGTCTGATGAGTGGCGTGCCAGAGGAAGAATCTTAGTCCTTTTCCCCTTCTAATCCTTTCCTTATTGAAACGAATGGTTTGTGAGGGAAGAGGATTCAACGGGGGTGAGGCAGGGCGGTGACCGATAGGAAAATAACATACAATTCCTTCTGTTCATCCCCTCCTCTGTCCATTAAAAGTAGGAAAGGCATCGGCAACGAGCTGATTCATTTATGCTACGCTTATGTTACTTATTATCGGTCATCATCGGTCACTTATTATGGGATGAACAGCTTTGTTTTGCAACTTCTCCTATAACAAAATATATTGGTATTCTGTTTATCCTAGTCGAGATATTATTTCTTTTAATTACATATAATAGAAATTGAGGTTTGACAAGTGCCGCTCTTTTAATACTCTGATTGCCGAGTTTCTCCATTTATTAGCTATTTGAATATGGTTAGAAAAGGTTTTAGAAGACTTAACTTACGTTTAGACCTGTTCAGCCAGTAGGAATATGATCTTGTAGTAGCTTTAATGTTTTTGGAACACTCTGTATCTGAGATGTAAGTCATAGCTTACAGAACTATGAGTGTATGAAATACAACACAGATAACGAAAATAAGCCGAAATAAAAACGTTGAACATGCCTTATCTTTTATAGCTGAAATAAAAAAGAAGTCGTAACTTTTACATCGGTGTTAATACATAGGAACGACATCCGTTTGAGTGAGGACCACGTACATGTTTAAAATATCCATCGGTAATAACTTAACGGTATAAAATTTGTTGCATAATTTTCCAAGAACAGACAATTCAGCGGCGTGCTATGCACTCTCTTGTATTAATGGAATAAGTCATAATTATTAAAACGGGAGTCCGCTAGGCTTTTCGCTTGGCAAAGAGCCCGTGCGGAATCGGAGTCGCGCAATCTTAAAGTAATTGTCGGTACGCGGGAGTCGGCTTGTTAATTAATTTATAATTCGTTCGCTTCTCTCGACTTCCTTACTAACGCTTCGCTCGGCAACCTTTTAAAATTTCCTAACGTACGACTATAAAAGAGTTCAGAATTCTCATTCGTTACTCAAACGAAGCGATTGTTTCCTTTCATGTTTAGCTATCGAACCGATAGCTTTGTTAATTTTAATTAAAATTGCATCTACCACCATTTTTGGAGATTACTCTTTAAGAATCGATTTTCTTTTCGTCTTCGAAAGAATCGATTCATATGTCTAAATTTATTTATTAAAATAAAACTAAACGTTACAGAAATAGATATATAGATCTCATGCGTAGCCTATCTTGCGCATTTCCCCTTACAGAGTTTACACGGCGGGACGGAACCGCTTGACCTGGTTGTTTTTTGGTTAAAATTTACTAATTAAAATTTTACCCCCTTTGGTTCTGATGACAATACAATTTAATATTTTCAGTATCATTGGTATGTTTAGTAATTATTTCATACATTGCATCTACATGTCTAGAATCCTCTAGAGGCCGCATTGTACTTGTAAATAGGTATATAAAAAGAAAACCGAACTTGGCAAATGCCAATATTTCATAATCTAAATAATTCGCGAGATACTCTTAGACATTCGACGTATCAGGTAATTGTTTTGATCAGAATTTAGATTACAAATATTACGTATAATACCGACATGAAATGGAAATCAAAATTGGCCATTTAGGAATGATAAAGCTGCGAACATTATCGACGATTCGTTGAACATTGTCGTTGGAAATTGATAATTTGAATACCAATTGCATATACATACGTATTCCCTAGATCTGAAATGACTTACTCTTTGACGCAGGCGTATCTCCAATATTGTTTCTGTTCGAAAGACTTAACAAATGAGAAATGTTTATAAATAATCCAATCAACAACAAAATTGAAAAATCTTTAAGATAACATTAAAAGAAGATCTTTTAGGAGATATGTTCACTGTTTCTTTAGGGGATAGAATAAGAAGAAAAGAAAGTCGACGATGAAGAATAGTAGCCGACATAGCTCTTAGTCGATGAGCTGATGTGGGCTGGCCACACCACCAAGGAAGGCAGAAAGTCTTGGAATCGAGGTCACGTATGAAAAGAAGCATCACCCTTTCTCCAGAAAGCCCGTTGTCCTAGTGAAAATAGAAATAGTTGAATGCGAAAAGTGAAGGATTCATACGGTGGGAGACATTGGGTAAGAACTCGTATGCCTCAGTAAGTGGATTGCTACATTCTGACTGCATAGCGCATCGGGGTGAATCATCGTCATCGAGAGCGCGTCACCTGGGTTTGATTTCGAGCTATTGAAACATTAATGTTTTGGAAAAATTATCACCCAAGTTACTATCAAATTTCTTTCGGATTAATCATTTCCCAGTGTCTGTAGATAGCCTTACACTATTTCCAAATAAGAGTTTGTGGAAATCAAACATCGTTTGATTTTCTACTTCTCGTACATAATATTAGTCAAAATATGTAATAGCTTACATTTTGTTGTTTTAAATAAATTAAATTACTCGCAATGAATGAAAGTATAAACTAAAATTAATGTCTCATATAGGCGACCGACTCTAAAGGTTTATTTTCGGAAAGTTACCTTGTTCGTTGTTATTTCTGTGTTTGTTACCGTATCGCGTGAAACTACACCGCTGGTTTTAATGAGACTTTCAGTTTTGTGGTGCTCACTATAATAAACTGAGCTACATTAAGTAGACACTTTGGGGCTTCAGAGTGCATATTAAACGTCTTTGCGAATAATATTGTTATATGAAAATTTCTTTACAATAAGTAAAGTAAGGTTTCTTTTCGATTTTTTGTGTTGAAATAGCTTTTTTGTTTTTGTGCCTACACCAACGTAAGTCTACCACCAATCGAGTGCCAAGAAAAATAATATTCGTGTCTAGATACAGCATTAGTGCATTATATAATACAAAAACGTTAATGAGCGTTACTATACCTGCCATAGAAGAACATACTAACAAATGAAATTCAGCACACGAAAGTAGAATGATTTAAGCATTTTCTTCAAGCATATCCGTATCAATCAAGAAAATAACTGAGAGTTTCTCTGAGGTCGTAGTAAGCTCTATAACATTGCTATATTAATTTGCATGTATCAACAGTGTTTGAGCGTGCAGCGGTGTTTGAGTGGGGAATATATTAACAATAAGAATCAATACCTGACAAATGTTTGCCGTAATTTGTACCGGCAATGCTTGCGCAATACAACGGAACTATCATTAGTTAGCTCATGCCGATGCATTTCGTATGGGACAATACTCATATTAGTGACTCAACTAGGTCAAGCTTAGCGACGTTACGACGAAGGTACTGATATTTTATTTTCAAAATGTTTATTTTAGAAATACAATTTTTTTATTTTAAAAAACTTGACTAAAGTTTTATTTGTAGAAGGAGTTTATCGATCACGAATACTCATTAACTTCTGTAAAAAAGTAGAGGGAAGAAGACAGCGAAAAAGAAGGGATGTAGAAAATGGAGCATTAGGCCTGCGGCAAGAAGAATGAAAATAACTTGAATCGTCGTATGGTTATCGAATCTTGAGGTCTCGGTACTTCAGCTACTCTAACCGCTGGAATACGAGGTTATTGCTTTTATTAATGTCGTTAAAATAACGTTAATGCATTTCCGATAAATATTGAGCATCGAATGTCGAAGCGTAACGATACGTAATAAACATTTTGCGATACGATTTTTTTTCTAAATGAAATTAGCATTAATTATGGATATTTTCCATGGTTTTATTTGAAGAATGAATTAATGTTAAGCTACATTTCATTAATATATTTATATTTTGCTTTTAATTAAATGGGTGTTAAGATCGCAATAATGTATGAATGAAACATCAAAGTTTTCTCAATTATATCAAACTAGACGTCAGAGGCTCAGACGTTTTAAGAATAGAAGTACGACAATGACCTTTTTGACACGTCGAAGGCCGATCAGTGATATTAAAATATCGTTAAGAAGAAATTTGTCTATGTAATATCTATCTCGTATGAATATCATAACAATGTTTTTTCATTCGCCTAGTTTTCTAACCTATGTGAATATTTGCGAATTACTACACCCTCTACAACATTTTACGAGGAAAACTTATATGAGACCGATACTGTGCACAAAATGCTAAATGTAATAAAAGACGTCCAGACAATTACTTGCATTATATATATAAAAATAATTCAATGTTAATGGATTGATTACAAAACACATAAAGTTTCTCTTTCTACTGCTACTATATTTCTTAATAGAAATGTGCAAAACTTAAGATCATACTAAACAGATCATACTAAAACATATTTTTTTTTAATTTGTAACTTGTAATGTAATGATACGGTTGCTTTTTATTTGGAATTCTTTTTTCATATAAATATTAAATGCCAGGAACGTGTTACCTGATGCTCGTTAAAATAACCTCAAACATGTCTTTAATTGGCGTCGCTTTGATCGACGTTTCATAACTGATCCACCCCTACGCGTTTAACCCTCGTAACTTCTTC
>JWHW01022250.1:17303-28587 GCA_000931545.1 Papilio glaucus
ACCCACTGGTGAATATTGCCATACTTTGGGAATCTCTACTCTTAAATTATTCTGCGTTGATCAAAATTATATTAATAATAGATACTTACCGGAAAATACTGTGACTAGCTGTGTCTAACTCACGATTCCTACAGGATCATGAGGGCTAGAATCGTATAGAATATAAATTGCTAAAATTAAACGTGATCAAATTCGTAAAAGTTTAAATCAAGTAAAATAAATGTATCTTAAGAGCTTTATTATTATATAACCTTTTTACTAAGTATTTTATAAACCTTTGCCTAGTCTAGCTTTGTAAATCTCTTGCCTATTAATCTTAAATTTATATAGAATATATTAACTTTCTAAGAATATTATAATACTTCAGTTGTTACAAACTCCATTATGCAACAAACAATGACGTCTGGCGATTGACGTTGTTATCGATGTTCCTATTGTCCATTTTTTTGCAGAGTTAAATCTCTAAGTCTAGTTCATTTATTTGCATGGATTTTGTAATTCAAGTTGAGTGAATAAGACTCATTAATATTAGTCGAAGACGGTGCTTCGTTCGCTAGCATATTGTTAACCGTGACCTTTTTCAAGATGAGAAAATGAATCTATAATGGTATATTACTAACTATTGACCCTAAATAATGCAACAGGACATTAAAGTATATTATTTTTAATATACTTTAATGTCCTGTTTTATTATTTTTATTCCTATGTATAAACTTTTTTAAAATGCAAAAAGGAGGTTTTATCATCATGTTTAAGGTTTTTACCGAAAACTAAATATTTCAAACAAATCGTCTCGTACCCGCAAAGCGAGACGTGCGCTCTTAAGTTGAAAATATAGAAGTGAGTCACGACTCATGAACTTCAAGTTGAAAATGTTACTTGCGCAGTAACTGTTACTTTGTTAGCGCTGAGCTTAGTGAAATGTTAACGATGGCAAGTTTACAAAACTGTCCGAGTTGAGTTTCGTTCCGCACTTTGGGAGCCTACAATGCTTCGTGTTTAACTTTAGTGCACACGAAAACTTTAAATCATTCGAACGTAATTTATTGCGGCAGTTGGTATGTACTGAAAGTAATATTGATACCAATAGGTTGTAGAATGCTTTGATATTTTTATTTTGACATTCTATAGGTGACAAAAGAGTGTAAGAGAGCTTAAAGCTTTTTATCGTGGTTAATATATCATTAATGTGTCTCGGGATGAATTTGTTATTCTCTCGTTTCTCGTTCTCCTCGAGTGCTCCGAGAGCCTTGTGAACTGAAAACGAAAACACCTTTGTAGACGTTGCTTAGAAATCGACTCATCGATCGTTCGTTACTACGTGGGAGCTAATAAAATTTATAGTCGATCTAGAATTTTAAGAATACAGTAATAGGTACAGACTGCGAAACATGTACACCTTGGTTGTGGATTCTAATCCGCCATTCGGCTATTGTCGTGAACCATTTCCAAACAAGTTTAAGCTTGGTTGGGAACTTGTTTGTGTTGGTTGACTCGAATATAAACTTGCGTGTACTTAAAAGATATGTTATAAAATAAATTTCTGTTCCTCAGTAAATTTATACATTATATAATATCTCAGTAATATATATATAGTTATACTTGTAAACTACAACTCGAGATGTGTTAAAGACCGCAGATGAGAATAAAACAGTACACAGAACTCGGTGGCGGGTCGTTAGTCGCTTTGGAGTTTCGTTATTTTTGTCTCGAGGCCCTGTAAAGGACTTGCTTTACCTAACGCTCGCTCTTACATGAACTCATTTGACAGTTACAAATGAGTTTTTTTTTATTTTGTTGCGTTCGGTGCAATTCTGCGGTAGATAGGTATGTAACTCATGTTCGATGAGATTACGTAAGACTTTCACTAAGCTTATGCGCTTTTCTTTTGGTACATACTTACCTATGTCAAGTGTGTACCAAAGGAAATTGAGTTCAATTTATTGACAGTTGCAAATAAACCTCAAACCCTACCTTACCATTGCATACTTGAAACAATATAAATTTCGTGTTGTGCATATTTATGAGTGTCAGTGTTATACTGGTGTGAAATAAATAGATGGAACGTATATAAACGAACCACCAATCGTTTATATATAAGTTCCATCTATTTATTTCTTTACGTTAAACACGCTGAGCCCCGCGGTTTCACTCGTCCTGCAAAAATTAATAATTCCAGCTTAAGCTGAACCCTATTTAATATACTTGATCGTATAGATTTGAAGACATTTTATTTATCATCCCCTACTTTAGACCTTTATGAGATGAATTTAGAAAAATCCTTTCTTAGTGAACTAAGTGAACGAAACGATATTTCAAGTCTCTAGGCCCAGTAGTTTAGGCTGTGCGCTGATATATCAGTCAGTTTTTTCTTTTATTATTGTAAATATTAATTATCATTATTATTTTAAACACAGGCAGTCAGTAAGGACCGTCGACAGACAGAAGTGACAACTCAAAACAGGTGGCAAGGCACGACAATAGTTGAAAATACATAAATAATCAACAAAATTAAATCCTTTTATCTTAGAACTAATGATGTAGTCATGTAATAATAATCAAGTCAATAAGACATGGCAAAATAAAAAAATAACTATAAAATTCAATACGCAAGCATGTTGCTGACGCTGCTGACTCATGCTGAATATGTTCTTCATGCGAATCTATAAGATTTTCCCCTACCAAATATCGTCTAATGCGGCGAAAGAATGTGTTAAAGCAGGACATTAACAAAAAAATCACCTGCGCGCTATATGATAATTTGCATTAAAAGAAATGAGGTCCATATTGGACTTCGCTTTTGGCGTTAGAATTTTGTAAATAGCGCTTCTAAGCGTGGATTTCCACTGGCGTAAAATCGTGTCGCGATAAAACGTTTCTCTCTATCTTTCTATTTGAAAAAAAACTGAGATGACAATATGTTTTATGTAAATGTTTCGGCAGTGGAAACACACGGTAAGATCGACACAAATTTGCTACGTTTTAAGAAAAGAAGGAAACACTTTAGCGAGGGCTTGAGTTATAATGGTGTCGCCTGTGGCGTGCCTCCACTTGACTGCGGCGTAGAGCCTCGCCTTACACTAAGACCGGACGCTCGCTAGAGTGCGGATGTGTTCGACCCCAATGACTTTCTTTGTACTTTTTTTAAGTACTTTATTATATTGTGTGCAAGAAAATTACGTAAATAAAGCAATGATAATTATGTCTCGAGAACGTTGAGTTTCAATACTCATTCTAGCATTACCGATAATTTAATTACTGAATAATGCAAGCGTTGTCATGCTTCCTTCTACATCTGTTTGGAAAGGTTTTTATCCATCGATGATGTAACTGATGGAATATGGCCGTGAAGTTGAAGTTCACATATTTCTGCGTTCGTAAGTAAGATACTGCAAGCTCCATCCCTTCCCATAATGTCTACCCCTTCTTTTTCTTATTAACCCTAAAACAACGTATCTACAGATAGCATTAACAATTTTAATATGAAGCATTGAAAGTTTTCCAATTGCTTTCTAAAATACACGTAAAGTATGGCGTTTGCTATTTCTATGTACGAGTACGTACGCTCAGCGTAACAGCGTCGCTCTAGCGCGCCACCTGCTGAATTATTAATGTACTCTCAGAGGAGACATGATACTTTGCGACATAGGCACGAACGCGAAAGTATAACTAACTACTCACTACGTTACTAACTCTGGAGATATGAGGTAATGTATAGATAATATTTGCAAATACATCAAATAATAACAGACTCGCTTCTCGATGTTGGAAGAAGCTATTACATTTTTGTTTTAATGTGTGCACAGTAAAGTTGATACTCTGATATTGCTAGCCTAAAGTTAAGTGAGCACTTACAGGGGGTAATCATATATAAAAAAAATTACCGGAGTCAGTGTTTTCGGCCGATTTGGAAAGTGCTAGTTTATTTCGTTATTAGTAAAAAACGTTGTTCGTTCCAACACTAATATGATAAATATTCATATTTTCAAAACTAAATACTGAGATTGCGATACTCCCTTGCCCTTTTCACCGTCGAATAGATACACACTCCTAACCATTATTTATAGTGTGTAAGATAAAGAAATCAAACAAATCACCACCATTAGTGTTTAGTAAACATAATCTAGTCAATTTTAAAGTTCAGTGTTTCTAACGCATTTAAATAGACAACAAAAGTTCTGCAAACATACAAATGTTCATCGTTAATAGAGGTTAGATTCGTCCTAATGTCAAATTGGTTGCAAGTAGAATCTTTATTAGATTTATATGAAATTTTCTTTATACTGAGAGAAGTTACATTGGCGTATAAATTGCAAATCACGTTTTAAAATGCACGAGACCTTTGAAGGTGAGCTCTCTTGTAAGTTGAAGTGAATGTAAATTGAAGAAAGTTACTCGGCATTAATAAAGTGAATACTTATTTTAGTTTTACATTTTTTTCTTAACAAGAAAATACTCTAACCGACCGATGAAATACCACGACCTCACAGAAGACAGAAGTAGAAGTTTACTTCTACGGTTCGTCTGATGAGTGGGGTGCCGGATGCCTAATTTCAGTTCTTTCCGTTTTCCAGCTTTTCCTAATAAGAATAGAATGGGAAGAGAAAGGAAGCGCTTGCCTATGGGTAGCGATCAAATAACATCAAGTGAATTTTGAACTGATGAAGTTATAAAGGATTCTTTTGTCATGAATAAACCAGTACTTGACCACAATACCACATGATGTTATTTATGAGTGTGATCAAATGATTGTACGCACTAGTTTAGACTATTTAAATATTAGTGCTGCTAAAACATTCATCATTTATCTTTGCTATTTCAAAGGCTTTATAAAATAGTATTAGTTCGTTTCTTTCTACCATGAATATTATAATCTGCATATAGTTCGTTATATAAAAACAAAAGTCGTACTTAATCGCGAAAAACAAAAGTAGCATTTTGAGAAACGAGCGTTGTCTAAACTTTCAGCAGTAAATAGCAGTTAAAGTTTTCTGTTAGTTAACAACGGGACGAAAGCTACCTCGTTTTCCGCAACGGAAACGATGCCATCGATAAGCGGTACCCCTAGCTATATTGCCGCACCGCACGCTACCTCGCAACGTTCGACCGAACTTACGACCACTTCAATTTATTTAAGCATTGGACGTTGAAAAATAACGTTCCATTTTATTATTTAAATGCAACTGAAAAATAAATATTTTCTAGTTCGCATGGCAGTCACTACTTTGTAGCGGTGAGTTTTGTTATTCTCATTGGATCGGCATAAATGTGCATTCAGTTGTCCATCAGCCCTTGAAATCTACACGTTGAACAATTATTTCTCACAAAATAAATTTGTTTAACATCGTATAGAATTGGCTCGGGGTCATTCAAAGTGCAATAAATCTCTCTCCTAAATCGCATCAGGTATTATAGGATTCGCAACCAAAGTAACCAACATTGTCTGAAGAATTGTAACCTTAAGTGGCAATGGGCCAGACATATTGCTCGCAGAACGGATGGCCGATGGGACCGAAGGATCCCCTCGAATGGCGGCCACGTACGGGTCGACGCAGAGTATGGCTTACCTACGCTGCGCTTGCTCACACAAGATGGACCGAGGATTTGGTCAAGGTTGCGGGAGCCCAAGGGATGAAGGCGGCAGGAGATCGAACTTTGTGGCGAACAATAGGGGAAGCCTTCGTCCAACATAGGACGTATGTTGATGAAACGATAGCTGAGTTTTATATCATTTTAATTTAGGCTTAACAATTTCCGGGCTTCTTAACATTCTTTTCGACGTTTATGCCCGGATGAAATATTTCCAGATCTATTCGATCTTGTCGGCCCTATACCTTACTTATTATTGTGTCTACCAAAGATAGTTAAAATAATCACAATGTCCATTCCGTCGCAAATAATAAACGACCATTCTGTAGCAGTCGGTGTAGTAACAAAAAGTAAAATAATTTCAACGCTTGATGCATCCCTCTTTCTCGCCTCTCTATCTTTTAATTAAAATCAGAATCAGCAATGGAAAAATACACTGACAAAGGTAGAATGAAGTAAAATCATTAATAAGACCAACACAAAAGAGTATTAAATTTCCTCCTCGTAAATTTTATAAGCATGCTCTTACGTTTTTTTTACTACCGTACCAGCATCAATTCCTATTGAAATGATTAATCTTCTTCCTGCCCTTTTCCTACTTTTTATGTGGGGTCGGCACAGTAAGACCGTGGTGCATACTGTAATTTGGCTATAATTTTTTTTTACAGCCGACCCCCTGCCTGACACCAACCCTTCTTGTGTTATATGGAATATTAGTAGATTATTAATATTTCTTTTAACTATTCCCATCCAAGTTTAAACTTAATTGGTCACGACAATAGTCGAATGGCGGATTCAAATACACGACCATGTTGCGCATGTTTCGCATGCCGTACCCTTAAACATTAGCCTATTGATGCTTTGAGTTTATTAAATGATTAAATTAACCTTTTAATAAAACATTTTATAAGATTTTTTTTGTGATGTGCAAACAAATAACATTATTATTATTTTTTTAGTTAAGTAAGTTATAAAAATTAGAGATGACGCGCTAATACAAATGCAATGAATATTTGAAGTGAAAATTTCTTGATGATAAGCTCCACTATAAAGTAGATATAATCACGAAGCTGCAGATTGTAAGGTTAGTAGTACAATATATAGTGTGTAATCTACACAGAGGCAAATAGCGAACTAATTAATGCGGTCGCCGCGCTAAATAAATTCGAATTCTCCTCTCTCACAATGGAAACGGTGAATAATTTATATTTAAATTGCTGTAAGTTTTAAAGTTTAAACTAATTTCACTTCGATTTAAAAGCAAGGCACTACTTTTTTTGTGAGAAGATGACAAACGAGCAATCGGGCATAATATCGCAAATAAGCGTTAAAAGCTTATTTTTGGGAAAGAGAAGGCTAAAAGATTTAGGTCTCAGGAGCGTTGCCCTCTCCACTACCATTTGAGTGCATTTGAGCCGTCTAATAGTGTTAGCAGTGAAGGGCCACCTCTCAATACAACATACACTTGTACTTGAAAATGAGTTAAGAATTTAAATAAAATTTGTAATTTGGAGGTAGACGCGGACACACAGTGTGACACACAGCAAGTAGTCGTCCGATCGTTACAGTGTGCACGATACGTTGTTGTTTGAATTGCTTTGTCCCTTTTGCCGTGATCCATAATAATCTGCTTTGCTATTTTTTTTCTTCTAATTATACAATCATTTTTGACATATTATCGAAAAATACAATAAATAGAGGATTTAACAACTTTTTTACACTCCACATACAACCACCATGGTGACACAAGCTGAGTACAATTGTACTCAATGTTAACTTTTCCAGTCACAATTGCTCTGTGATGTAGTTTTGGATACAAAGTGGACACACGTGTCTATATATGATCGGGAAATACGTTGGTAAAAGTACTTTTAAGGTTAAAATAGATTAAAACATATGATAGAAAAAACAATAAACATAGCATAAGCAAGCATAAGGTATAGCTTTGAATTATAAAGGATTTTTGTGACGGGGTAACTCTCCCCTCTCCATTCTATCATCAGACATTTTACGTATCATCAGATAGCGTCAAATGAAGCGAAGTGTCAAATGTCTTCGATGGGCTAAGATTTTACAATGGTCAACAGTTTAAATTCTTTTCTTTCTAAGTACTGTCATTTCTTGGATTATTATATATTCTGTGCCGGTAACCATGTGTGTTATGTAACATAGCAACCAGATCATAGTTTGTGAGAAACCTCAACTCTCTCCTACGGTATTAGCGTAGTCTATCTTATAGGATATAAGCATCAGTGTAATATGATAATTATGCAGAACATATATATTTCATTGCTTTTATAGTGAAAAGAAATAATAAAATTACTGGCAAATTATATACAAAACCATATAAATCGGCGTAATCTTAAATTGGATCGGATTTACGAAATTGGGGAAGATAAATGCCAATGAAAGACTTCCACATTAATGGTTCGCATTTCAAATTAGCTACTTTAAAATACTGCGGCACTTCGGAATACGGAGATGGGATAAAATTTAGAGCATTTTTACGTTCCTTCATAAATGTATTTAATTCAATAACGTAATGTTTGAGTACAGAAATAAAATCACTTTCACGATTTTACTTTGGTAGAGAAATTGAAGGACAATTTTATCTTTAAAATGAGACGATTAAATGTACACCGAAGTACTACTTTGATGGAAATTGTATAGATTAAATAGATAGATAAGAATTACTAGACAATACAAATTATAGTGTCATTACAGATAGTTTCAGGAAAATGAAGTCAATGATTCTTGAGTAACTAAATTCCTTGAAATGCTTTTGGATTTTTACTTACTTAAATGGCTTGCAACAAAATTTTCGTAATAGACTTATTCAATCTGAAAATCTTGTGTCTCATTCTCTACCTAATGTTTTATTTGTATCTTACTACGTATTCGTGTGTTTAAATAATCAACAAGGCGATTTTTCTTTAGATCACATCTTGCAATATTTATTTTATCCACCGTCCGCTTTAGAATAACAAACAGCTGTACAACTTTTCCAACGCTTCGAGAATGTAAAATACGATTGAAAATTGAAGAATACCCGTTGCATTGAAGTTACCTCTTTGTAATAATACGATACTACAGTATCAATAAATAATCGTGCATTGAATCTGAATACAGGTGACATGATTTTTTTAATAAAATACCGAGTATACATACTGTAAATATCTGATGTTTTGTCGTGGTATTTGTAATGTTGTGTGCCATGACTAAACATCACATATTATAGTTTGTTCCACATCAAGATATAATTTTTGTAAATAAACTAACGTTACATGGCGGCCATTACACTTTTTATACTTTCATCGGAAATGTTGTAATGTGAAATAAATGTGTAAGATAGAATTGTATAAGTTGGATAGCTAATGTTATATTTTGACATTTTGACATTTAAGAATTTAAACAAAAAGTAAGGTGTACCTTTACAAAACTTACTTTAAAACTCTATCTTACGTTATTGAACACATCATATCTGAAATGTCGTCACACCAGTAGGTAAGCTGTTAGGCCCGCTTCCTATTGTTTTCATCTGGTCTAGACAATATCTGATCAATCGTAACGAATTTACATTATGGTTTTAAAACTAATTTTATCGTCTTGAATAACAAAGAATTTTGCAAAAGATATTAAAACACTTTTTACATTTCTGAATTATTCGAAATTTCTTGAGAGGTTCTTTGAATTTAGCTGGAAAACCTGTTTTCAGATAACTTTGTCGGTCGATTGAGTAGAGTAGGAAGTGCACAAAAATCATTATTCTATGAATAATAAGGGGACTGTCCTGAGATGAAATTTCATAGAGTTGTGAAAGTTCTTCTATAGAATTTATCAAACTCTTGTTTTAGATCGATTCCTTAATAACGGTGGTTTCCTTTCCGCCGGAGCCGAGCAATATCGGCCGAAGATATTGGCAATGCGCTAAGAATATTAATCAGTTGAGTACATCGCTACGGACCCGGCGCTCGCTGTGACTTCAATTTGGTTATAAGGCGACTGAAAACTGACAGGATTGGCATCAGTTGAGCAACTTGAAATTAATACAATATTGCATTACTTTGAACCTGAACTTAATGAATGCAATATTGTACACATTTTGATATGATTTACTAGTATGATTATGATATAATAGTAGCTTAACTAAGCTGCTAGCTGTTAATTAGTAGGTTACACATATTTTAGAAATAGTACAATACATAAGTATTTTGTTTTCGGGTGTAGTTAGTGTTCAGTGTGTGGGACTAGGTCCGTTTTTAATCTGAAACCACTTTTGTCATTTTTGCGGCTTAATAATCTAGTTGGGTAAATAGTGATTGCTAATTAAAAGGTAATACGAAAGCTTATATTACCTAATCTACACTAATATTATGCAGAGGAACGATTTGTAATGAATAAACACAAAAACTACTAAACCGATTTCAAAAATTATTTGCTAATTTTAAAACTCTTCTATCAGTGAGTAACATAGGATATTATTTTTAGTTGTCCCGGACGAAGCTGGGGCGAGCTGCTAGTCTTAAATATTTTATTATGAACATAAATTAACGTTGTTTGGGGATATTTAAATGTGTAACATCACTGTTCCCAACGGTACGTGGATGAGCATAATCTGTATGTTTCCTGTCACCCCCTAGCAACGTGCTCAAGGGCCGGATGTATCCCATATCTCGATTTATACAGTCTCGTCATCTAAGTATTTATTGCGTATCTTGTATGTGTAGAGATCTACATATCATTATTCAAAATGTTTTTACCTACAGAGTGTCTTGAAGGAATGCACCCAGCTTGCAGAGTTTGCTAACATAATTGAGTTACAATGTTCTGTCAAAGGATTTACATTTAAAAAATGGATTTGTCATAATCATTTCTCATTGGTCTGCCATTATGGTCTGATACAATTATGAGATCATTACATTACGTACAATTGGCGGACTTAATGTCTATAGGCATTCTCTACCAGTTGACTACGCATTAAAGAAGGAAAAAATAAAGAAATCCTACTTATCAGATGAACTTTCAACCTATGCGACACAGTTGTAAGGGGAATTTATCAAAAACATTGCCTCTAGAACGGTTGAGCGCGTTTTGATTTACGCAGAGCGTTCTTACCTGCTTGCGAATTTTTGCCATATACCCGCCGCACATGCCTCTATCATGCATTATACTACTTAATACATTATTTGTTCGCTTCAACTTATTAATATTATAAATGCGAATGTTTGGATGGATGAAGAGATGAATGTTTGTTCCACCACGCCAAAACCACTGAACTGATCTGGATAAAATTTAGAGAGATACATAAGAGACATAGTCTGGAATAGCACATAGGCTTCTTTTTATCCAGGAAAATAGTACGGTTCCCGTGGATTATAGTTGTTTGTACAATATAGACAAATAAAATTGAAGTGTCTGTTTGTAATATAAAACAAAATTTCCATACCAAATAAACATTACGGTACTTATAACAAAAATCCATTTTTTTTTAATTTCGTCCGTCTGTCTGTTTGCCTGTCTCCTCGGTCCATATGTATTTTTAAGTTGATGTTGACTTTAAGTTATTCCTAGAAATGTGTGTGACCTTTTTGGAAATTCGTTGTGTGTCACTAAAATTCTTCCTCATCTCTGGCCACCCTGGCCACATTAAATTCTGCGACAATGAAATCACAATTCCAAAATTCCTCACTAAATT
>JWHW01022267.1:0-24144 GCA_000931545.1 Papilio glaucus
AAAAATGGGTTCTTTACGATAATCGGAAGCGCTCAGCGGAATGGTTGGTTGGCTGCACAGTTAGTCTCTCCGATAAATTTACTTGTTAGAGTATTTAAAAGTACACTTTGATAGCTTATAACAACAAATTGGTTGACAGAGATATAAAAAAAGCTTATAAGATGCTACTAAGTTTGCTATACAGACAGTTTACGACTTCATTTCTTTTTTTCTTTTCTTTTCAACCGATAACATCTTAAATATTTTACAACGTTCTACCTTGCCAACCTATACACTATATATGCAATGAATACAATAAAGCGATAGTCCAATTCCTGATCAACTAACATTAGATTTGTAGGTAAGGAAGGGAATCGAATCCCAATAACCTTTTCGTACTGTAACCATTTTTTTATTCTGACACGTATACAGGTACTAGTTAAAATAAAATAAAAATAGTGCACTATTAAAAGAATTCTTCCATGCCTGTATAATGTTAGAGAGAATTGAGAAACATTTTTACACAAATAAAAGTTTGCCCGAATACTACGTATTATATTCACAGAACATCTTTTTTAAAAAATAAACTGTAAATGTAACTCCTGCAAAAAATAAAGTCCTTAAATTATCGGTAAATAACCCACACCGTACTTGTAAAATTATTTCTGCTGTAAGCACCACAAAAACAACCGTAAAGCTATTAATAGCACATGCGATATTATTTTACAGCAAACGGCTCTCGACTAGACAATGAACCTCCAGAACGCAATAACAGATAAAAAAGCACAAAAATATTATGTGCAGTATAAAATGTCTGTGCTTTTATTGCGCCAGCAGTTTGCGGTGTCGTGATGTCCCTATCTGATCTCTATAAATAAATGTTTAAGCAATTTTGTGCACATTCACGTCGTAAATATTTGAACGGTCGCTTGTTATTTTCCGAAATGATTTTGCGATAATTGATTTCATTTATTAGGCGTCAGGGCTACTGTGGAAAACTGACCGCGAGCGATCGTGCCGTTTGTAAAGTCCAATAAATCATACGCTGTCCGATTTCACATCATAAGTAACTAATTTATTAAGTTCTCAAACATACTGATAGAATAATCGTCTAGATTTGCTCCCAGGCGATGTCATATCTTGAGGCGATTTATTTCTTTCAAAAATTACATTAATTTTTGTATATATAACCCCCGCGAGTTAATAATGTGCTGGGACCTTGTCAAATTTACATCCACGTGACATCAGCCGTAAGTAAAATGTAATTAAATAATTGTAACTCGTTGTGAATTTAATGTATTAATAATTATGGTATTATTATTGTCAATTACATAATTTAATAATTGTATAGATATTATTTAAAAAATAAAACCAGACATTAAATGATTAACAATCTGTTTTCTTATGATAAAATCTGTTAGTTAAACTGGTAAGTGTCTTTTTATCATCCGATATTGATTCCCATGCTGTGATGAAGAATTTATACTGGCTTGGTAAGTAGGTTAATATTTTTGATACCATCATGTGATTATCAATGAAAAAATTGATGATTATATAATATTAATGTGAGGATTATTTTAATCTCATTCTCAAATTTTCGATATCCGTGATCTATTGTGACATTGACTGGTTTTTCATATTAAAATAATAATATCACAGGCACAACTGTAAACTATTTTCCTGCTCATTTAAAAACAAAGATAACAATAGCATCAAACAAGATAACGTCGCTAACTGTACTGACAATAAAATGTCACGAAATTACGTCACCAAGATCGAGGGTAGGTATATATGTGCCTATCAATTTGCGGGGGTTATAAAACTTATTCTCAATATCAAAACAAATTATTGAAAAGGTGTGTTAAGGTTACTTGGGGTATTAGGTGAAGTACTATATCAAAGTAAATTTCACTATTATTTCTTACAAAAGTAGTACCTATCTATATTTCCTAAGCATTGTATAAAATCTCTTTGAAGTCTACAGATGATATAATTAGAAAAGATTTTTTTTTATTTCCAGCTAGTTTACAAGCGGGTTGAAACACAAACATCGTTTGCGGCGAAAACATATTACACGGCTGTCGAAAATATCTCGACATACATAAAATTAGATCAGTATGTGCAAACGAAACGCGTCACGTTAAGTATAACTTGTCAACGCGTCAACATGTTTTTTTTCACGAAATGAAAACTACACAACAGACATTTTATAAATAATTTAGGACACTGAAATTCTATCTTGTGTATCTTCATACCTTTAAAGATGCTCATCAAAAGATAAATAATTTAAGTATACGTACATACATAAGTTGCATGAACACATAACTGAACCGATTTGAACCAGTGGTCATTTGTACCACTACAAATTTGTGCCATTTTTATTGCCAGCTGATCTCTAAAAATAACAACAATAAAAGCAGGAACATTAACCTTAATAAAATAAAAGTGGCAAGTAAACGAAAATTAGCTTCCACATACAAACTCAACGAAATGTTAAAGGTAAACAAATAAACCAACAACTGTCACTAAAACTGCGCTTAGCTCAACTCTATTAAATATTTTCTCTTTTTGTGTTATCAGATGTACGTAGGGAGTTAACATAATAATTTTGATTATTCCTCCAGTCGCGACTATCCAAAATTTAAAATTACTTTAAGTAAAATTAAAATGTATATAAAATGATAAGTATGCAATTTACGTTTGACTACACCATTTTAAACAAAGGATTTTCAATTCAAACTACAAAATTCGAGTCAAAAACATTTCGCAGCGACATGACGGGCGCTTTCATTTTTCAAACGAAAAGTTTAATAAGCGCTAAAAGCGAACGAAACGAAAGCGAAGGTGTGAAACAATAAAACATCACTTAGCGAGGATTGAGCAGTTGACAAATTAGGCAATTCTTTCCACCCCAGTCGAGATAAAGGCTTCTCATAACAGAGAGGACTTATTACTGCCCTCCTCCTATTGACTTTAATTTTCTGCGTTGTTGACGTTCCTCATGATATATACCTTCAGTGGAACGGTGGAAATGGGCCTTCGCTTTTTCAAATAACAACCGGGACCCCATCAATCCTAGCTGTCACTCATTTGCACTGTCCGCCATGATAAAATATTACAGTTATCCATCGAGGAAAAAATCGACTCTGCAAAAACTATTTGGACGGCCGAAAACAATCTTTCACTTTGATTATTTTTCTATTGTAAATAATGGAGAGAGGTTATGAGAGCTTTTCGTATTTTGTTTGTGACCGATCGTTTGAAGTGTGGCGATTGTGGGAGCCATTGCTCCAAATATTTATCTCTAATTGTTTATTCGCTTTGAACAAAACAGTTTATTGAAAGTCCAAAATAACCACTTATTGATGACACGGAAGATGAAAAGAATTTGTTATGATAGTATTATTATTTATTATCTTAATCATTTTAAATTGACATTATTTGTTTTAGTTTGTAAAAATCATGAGAACGAATTTTATGGGTTGTATACGGTTACGCAAGTTGTATACGGATTTAATTGTGAAATGGTAATGAAGGTAAAAGATATTATTCATTCATAGACATTTGTGATCGGATTAAGATTGAAATTATTATTTTTTAATCGTACGACACAGCTAGCATCATACGATATTTGGGAGGGGAAAATCTTACAGTTTCGCGTGAACAATATACTTAACATGCGTCAGCAACTTGCTCATGTTTTTGAATTTGGAACAGTTTCGACGAACTTTTTTTCATAAATTTTTCTTGTATTTCAATTTTATTGATAAGAAATAATGGTTCATCTTTGTTGATTATTTATTCATTTTTAACTATTGTCGCGCCTAACCACCTGCTTTGAGTTTTCACTTTTGTCGGCAATCCTTATGACTGCATGTGTTTTTTTTATATTTCAACGAAAACTTCGTAAATATGTTTTGTTCTAGATATTTTATATATTTCAAATTACTCATTCATTCTTCAATTATATCCGCTTTATCAGTAAAAAAGTTTTGCCGAACCCATTTATATTTTAAATAGCTCAATTTACAATAATATAAACTAATTGTTCATATCATATTGTATCTAACATTTAACAATGTATTCACGTCGTCTTGAAGCGTTTAGAACTCTAAAGTAAGATATAACCGTATCGTATTTAAGACACCGGAACTTATAATTGTCTGTTGTGAAGTGAAGGCCTTTGAGTCAAAATATCTTCCCCTGGATCTATGGAGGCATGGCTTTAAGTGGTATCGGTGTAAGCTATACATCGGCTTTTACCCTTTAACTAATGTAATAAGATTACAAAGGGCTGCAGACAGAAAGCCAGACATGACTGGGCCGTATTCAGAGGCGGGCTTTTCCCTCAACAATGCTACAAACTGTTGTTCGGATTAGATGTTTTTGTCTTCGCAGTCACAAAAAGGAAACTAATCTCCAGGTGTTTTTTTTCCCTTTTTACTTCTTAGCCTTTTAAAACCTACGCCTTTGTTAAATGTTACAGTATAAACGATAGTTTGTAATCATAGATTATATACAGTTATACAGAGGCAATTTAGAAGATTTTTCTTTATCCGTCACTCTTTTCAGCCAACAGTTTTCCTCTACTGGAGGAAGGCCTCCCCCACTGATCGCCACAAATATCTGTCCCCTGCCCTCTTTTAGTGGGCTCCCGTAACCTTGACTTCATTTTTTTTTCAAATTTTTTCATTCAATTTTTTTTATTTTATTTTGCAAATTGACGGTCCATATTCTGGGCGGGCTACCTACACTGCGTCGAACCAAATCTGACGGTTAGAATTATTTATATTGTATGGTCTATATCTATTTCTCACAATTTCATTATATAATTACTGCCAATAAAACACTGTTTTGATAACAGAAAACATATCTTAATAATATATCAGCATTCTGTTATTGTAGACCTCCATCTTCCTTAAGTCGTATTCCTCATGTTTGAAGGTCGCGACCACCATCCATGACCTTCGTCCTTAAGATGTTTCGCCATCTAGCTCTATCCCCGGCCACTCGGAGAGCATCGTAGCCAGAGGAGTCTAGTGTGGTGCGGATCTGATCCAACGCATCGGGCTACGGCCCCGCGGCTCCGCGGCCTTTTTCCTTCTACTTTGCCAGTGAACACTAATTTTTCAAGATTATCTCCGTCTTTCCTGGCAATGTGGCCGAAGTACTCCAAGACTCACTTGAGGCAGATGGTAGAGAACCTAGTTTTGATGTTAAGTTTTTAAAGCATAGATGCGCTGGTCCAAAATGCGTCAAAAATGGATCCGGAGCATTTTCCTCCAGCACCACATCTCAAAAGCGTCAACCCGTTTACGGCCTGCAGATTTTAGGGTCCATGTCTCAGCCCCATAAAGGAAGATGATCTAGACCTCCATATACAATATCAAATGTTACAATAATTTGAAACTACACTGGACGAAATAAATTTACAATTTGGTTAGGTTCCAAATCCATCTCTGTGCTACTTATAACGAATCGCCACCGACGGTTTCGCGAGGCGTTAACTGGCGACCCCCAAAAAGGGGTACGCTATGTCATAGCCATTACGGACGATCGTTTAGTCGTCGACAAACAAACCGTCTCTCCTCTCGGTAACAGCCGATCCGTCACGGAACCGTGCGATAAATGAAGTTTGCACCCCGACTACACCCTTTGCACGATCCGTTTCGCTTGAAACCATCAAATCCTTAGTGATAATTATACTCTTACTCTTACGATTTCCTTTTGATAGTTAAAACCATTAAAGGAGTGCAAGTTTATTTTTATCTGCAAATTTGATTTTAAATGTATTGTTATTTGATAGAAAATATAAGAAGAAAACAGAAATTAATTATAATTTCGATTTGCTACTGACCCAATTTATTTATACCAGGAAATAATTCCGACAAAAATTATTCTAAAAAAATAATTTTATATTTGAAATATAATTCAAGAGTTAACTTGCTATATTATGTTAGTTAAAATAGTATATATAGCACATAGTTATCTACCTGTTTATTATAGGCACAGTATAAGGGGCGCGACCGCGAATGAATCCCACTCACCCTGAAGAAGGACCTTCGAAACGTCCGAAACTTGTCAGTATCAATACCAAAAAACGTGAACGTGGGTAAAGCCGTTCAATAAACAAGTTAATAATGTCTACGAAAGTTTTAATAATTTTATCAAATAGTTATTTTTATATTCATTTGAAAAGCGGTATCAGTCACACCTATTTAATCGTCTGATCGAGTTAAAATATTGATATATCACCATCTACAATTACACGATTAATTAAAACCTCAGGACATGCCTCTAGTAAACAACCAACTAAAGTATAGGTTTTGAAGTGTAGATGGCACTGTACTAAAACTATTTTGTCCTAATTTCACTTTCATATACATATTGGACACTTATTAAAACCTTGAGTTAAATTGTGGAAAATAATGTAAGTCAATTCCAATAAAGCTTTATTGGGTAAAAACAGAAAGTAAAGAAAGAACTAAAATGAAAACGCAAGGAGATTTTCAAACATGTGTAAGAAGACGCCATCTATACACGGAAAACAACAACCATCCAATCTAACTGAAACTGGTTTCGCTGGTTTGACTGATCAACTTTTATAGCTTTTACAAAAGGTGGCAGGTTACTAAAAAAAGCGAATATGTTGAATATAAAAATAAGAAAATCACTGTTAATTGTAAACATTCCATACCATTACAATAAATTTAAATTGATTATATTGTGTAACTGAAAACGCTCGGAGTCCATTTATATAGGAGAATTTATTGAGTATGCCTTTTATGTCCAAAGCGTATTTTACCTTTTAAGAGCCTGGTAAAAAATTTGTTGACTAGTTTTTGTATTTTTGTTTACGCTTTGCTTGGAACTTTCGCACATTATGACGATACCCCATTTTTTTTTCTTATTTCTTTAATCTTATTAAAGGCCATCTTTTTTTAAATCTAGAACTCTGTGTGTTATGGCTCTCATAGTTAACTGTAGTGTTTAATAATTTACATAGATGGCATATGAAAATATTAAAAAAAGTAAATCTAGCTTTTCATTTTATTAAGTTAGGTTATCATTAATAAGAAAAACCGGGAAAAAATGTATATTTTCGTCTGCCTATGTATTTTTGTTTCAAATAAATTAGAGATTCAAATAGCCGAATACTCAAGTATTTAACTATAAATACTACATGTACACAGGCAAATAAGGCATTTGCGTTCGCTAGCTTAATAGATACACAGTCTATTATTTTTTTAAATAAATAGGGAAGAGGTAATAAAGTTTGAATAAATTTTATAACTTAAGTTACTAAATAACAAATAACGATTTTCTATTTAAAGTTGTCTGTAGATCTTTGTTGATAAGATGACGAGTTTGCTTTCGTTATTTTTTTACCCAAAAATTTCATATTCTATATATTCGCCTGTCAAAATAAATTAGCAAATTACCAATTATATATAATAACGGATGGAAAATTTTTCTTCGTTTTAAGAGTACAAAACATTATATTAACATCTTATGAAATGTTAAAAATAGAGTTTATGAAACAAAATAAAGTATTAAATTTGTTTAAAATTCACGTTGACACATTTCTGTGTTATGAAGTATCTCACTAGCACCACAAAATAATAGTGCGTTGTGTAGGGAAGTTACATCTTAATCATACTTAATTTCTTACTTTGTGTCACTTGAGGATCGTTGTGTTGTCTAGAACAAGTTGATGTAAGGTATTGTGGTTTTAGTTTCTTAACTAATAATAAACTTTTGGTCTTGTTTTCATCTCTAGGGATTTGACAAGTTACCATTTTCAACAATAACTCTACCGAACAGTAATCCACAAGTTATGTATCTTGGTTTATACTTAGGAGTTTCAGACGGATTACTGGTGTGAGTGGAGGATTTTATATAAGAATGTCACGGGTTTTAAATTTTGATTTTTCTCCTTTTTCAATGGCCTGCCCTAGGGATAATATTTTTTTTTGTGGTTGCTCTGATCATAATAAACCATTTAAAGCGTCACATATCTACTGTGGGAGAAAATTAGAGACAATTATAAATAATTCTAAGGTCAAAGTGCCAAGTTAAGTCAGGCCGTATTTAAATAAGGCGATGTTATTTTAATAATAAACGCCCTCTGTAGTCTAATATGGATGTTAAGCTCCGTAACAAGGAACAGCCAAATATTTGTTATAATAACAACGCCCGCTTTTACAACGTCGGATATAAAACGGTGAATTTCGCCCCGAGTGATAAGGTGCAGAGTAATTTTTATGGGTACATTTACCGTAACAATAATAACAACTCGCAACTAATTAAAAGTGGGACGCGGACTCTAGGGAGGGAAGCTTCCTTACCTTGATACTGCGCCCGGTACAGTCGGAGGAAAATGGTCGCATTTTATGTATCACCATAATCATAAGCAAGTATCGTCAATTGAATAAAAAAATCGCAGTTTTATTGTGGCTTTCGTTTTATTTAATAATTATTATTCGACTTGTATGTCTAGAAGAAGAAGTAATATCTCTCTGTAATGCCAATGTAAACATCTTTTCCTCGAGATTACGTAGGTTCGTTGCCAATCTTATATTAAAAGTATTGGCAAGGAAATGGAAAGGAAAGGAATGATATTTGAAAGAAGTTCCATTTCACGCCGGGATTTTTTGTGGTCGTGGTACTTCGGTCAAGCCGCCCCATGCAATGCCATCCTGCTTGACTACTGTTGTAGTGCACTTCAATATATCAGTTTAATTATTGAATTCGTAAGTTTAAAATACTTTTTTCGCACTGTCTGTAAAAATTCATAACGAACAACTTACAATCTAAAGTTTTGCCATTCCCACACGCCACAATGTAAAAAGACAACTAAATTTTGCAGCAAATACCTTTTAATTTCATATACGTTGTCCACCGCATTTGTGAACGCTAAAACAATGAATTGGGAACGGTAATTCAATTTTACCCTCATCTCGTGTTAATTTTAAATTGATGAATAATGGCCGCTATTTATTGTAATTATTTAACGGAAAGGGATGATATAAATTGTTTAATTGCTATATTCCGATTTAAATAATGTTGTAGGTTATAAATGAAAAATACATTATGGACCAAAATATATTTGTTTTAATGGTTTCGCATTTTATTTTTACTTTTGGTATTCAAGTCACCAAGAAAACTCTGATCAGGTAAGTCACGATCTTTATAATTTCACTTGGCGGGTAAGTTACTTAGACCCAAGAGTGTGCTTAGCAACGACATCAAAAAGAACTTAGTTAAGACTATTAGGATGGCTGATGGTTTCGAAAGCTAATTATAATGAAATATAATACAAAAAAAAAACAAATTCATAAAATTCTCATGAGACAGATTGGGGTGAAGTGGAGATATGATGATCCGTGTACAAATTATTTTTTATAACAACTAATTTCGATTTGACTAATTTGGATATTTTACTTTTTACACAACTTCAGATAACCCATTAGTACCCATAGCCTTGGAATAGATTTGGGGTATAGTACTCGCAGGCTGATCACCTTTTTATTATTTCTGCGCTAACTTGTTTCATGCATCGACATAAATGTATAGTATAGACAGTTCATTTTATATAAATAATTCTAATCATAAACTGCAGCTTAAAATATTAATATAATTCTTAAATTCAAACATAATTTTACGTTAAAACTGCTTCAAAATATTATTATTAAGTTGTTTACGCTGACTGTACTAAAGTCGACTTCTAATTAGCAAGTTGAGAGCTAAATATTACATTTATGATATGTAAATTTTACTCAGTAAGCATTTGCTAGAATGATCTAGTCTTTATTATATTACAGGTAAGGTAGAAAATGTATTGTTTAATTTTTAAAGCAAACTTAGCTTCCTTAAGACGGACCCATCTTATATCTCTTGCTTGTTTTATTATAGTGTCTAGTAGTCTTGAGAGAATTACATAGCACTTGGGGAATTTCGGTGCAAGGGAGAAATTGCGTTTATTAAGAATTTCTACCTAAGCCGATTTAGTATTTAAGTGTTATTGAACTAATTATTATAAAGGAAAATATTGCTAAGTAATAATATTAATAAGCAAGCTAGTAAAGCTTAATATTGGTATCTTCTTGCTAGTGAATAGAATGGGTTATTGTAAATTTAGAAGCTACAGCTATACAAAATGAGACTAAAATTTCGACTCCATTTCAAGAAGGAAAAAACAGTATTTATAATAATATACCTGCGTACCTACTACTCGTTCGCAATAACATGTCGGTTCCAATCATGTCACAGCGGTCATAACCACAGAATAAAATACTCTTTCGGGTTTAGTGTATAAAAAGCTTTCGTCGTGATATTATATACAAAAGACACTAATCCCAAAGCATGCATTACTGGATTTTACCCGTACGGGACGGAGACGGGACGTGGCTTAGTAAACATTGATGGGGAATTTCATGCGTCTATGTGAGTGACTCGGAACTAAAGTTCTAGTGTTGTATGCAAGAATTTGTGTCATTTCTACATACGATTTGTGTACACTGCTTCGGCGCTGACCAAGGAAAAATCTTGGCTGCGCTAGACACGACTCGCTACGTACATATCTGCTGGAGCGAGGTAGTGGGTTGGTTCAGCTAGTTTTTGAACGGTTGTTTGTGTAATATATGTTTATATTAGGCGAAGTTCGTCTCTTATTTTCTATACTACTCAACAGCTTGTCAAACATGGAGATTTTCATACGAAAATAATCCAAAAAAAATTGCCTCATGTAGTTACATTACACAGTACAGGATGATAAACCCACAAAACTCATTTTTTGGTAAGTAATTGGATTAACCCAGTAAAGTTTCTCGTATTTTATTTTTTAATAGATACAATATGCAATTATAATTTTTGAAACCTCGTATTTAACATTATTTCCTTCAAAAACAAATGAAAATTAATATTTAAATTTAAATTGTCCTTAACAACGTTAACGATGGACTGACAACAATAGTGTACCGCACCCCGCGCACGACTGCCCGAATACAACTGTAGGAATAGTGAGTTGTGACGTAGTTTAGTTTCGTTGCATTCTATTTTGTATGTCTAGTATTGGTTTTTAAATAAGGAAAAATCATATCGGCATTCCTTAAGGTTTGCTCATGAACAGAATTGAGGAAATATCCAAATTTTATTTTATTTGCAGTTGATTGGGTTTTTAAAAGTATCAATATCGATTGCTTTTTATTTCAGACTGTTTTAACGAAGCCCTTTAAAGGATTATTCGTCCAATTAGTAACTAACTATCTTGTTTAATCACTCAAATGGTTCCTATTAAATGAGTCAGGGTTGCGGTGGGAGTTCGTTGAATTGTTACAAAGTTTAATACATTAATACGAAAAGCGGGAGCGTTGGCGGATTATTAAATAAGCTTAAAAGTTATATTCAACAGACATCACCTTTTGAGAAATATTATTAGACATATTTTCGAATATCAGGAGATATTTAATCCTATCAATCAGGGTAATAACTCTAAATTTTGAAATTATACTTTGTAAAACAACATAGGTACGGTGTAAATGTTTTCCGTTTTTCCATATCCTTATCCATCGATTTACTTAAATCTCGAATACAAAATGTCCATTACAATAGTTTTATAATTGAAAATACTTTATATTCATTTATATATAATTAATAAACAACAAATGACAAAATTATAAATCACTAAAGACACAGCCTTATCGCGCTACGGAATTTTAACAATACTTCCGTCCTGCATTACGGAATATAAAAATCTGAACGAATTCAACAAATAAAACACTGTGCCCCGGCGCACATTAACATCACTTTGAAAGAATCTCATTAAAATGTTTTCGTCTATTACGAGAATTCCGGAAACTCCTTTTTACGGTGTATGAGTAAGCTAAAACGTTGTAAGTATGTGAGGGCATCACGCTAATTGATTTATTTCATAGGCATTGAACTTGGGACCTTAGGTCGCATTGTTACAGTCGACATCCATTTGTCACGTGCAAATGTTTTGTGCTTCGAGATAAGTTGACGTTAAGGTGCAGTTTGAAAAATGGGAAAACTAATTGGGAACTTAAGATAGTGTAATATGAAATTGTGTTGCGTTGCTCTGTTTTAATGAAAGCATTTTTTATAACCTTTGTAATTACATCTAATTTTACAACGATATAAAATGAATCTACATGCACATATATAGAAAAATGTATAAAAACGTAATAAGCACTATATAATTTTCTCCAGTGTTGATTTATTATTCACAGTTGAATTTACCTTCAAGTAATATTATATCTACCTTAGTAATTACTCAATATAAATAATATAACTGGAATGGAATTGGAATAACACTAATTTTACTACTTAGTACTTTACAGCGATCATGGTCACACGTAAATATAACAAATCATTATTTTCAAATGTATTTTGTGATATCTATAAATGCCTAGAGTCCTATAAGACCAAAATCACTATACCTATCGACCTACATTAACAAAAATACACACCCTTAACTTTAATTTGTGTCAAGCGTGACATCTGTCGACAAAAAAGACAATTCAAAGAATTCCATCTCTACAAAGTTCAAGCGATACGCAAAAGACAAGAAACATCCGAAACAATTAAACTAGTCAACGTATACACATCATTAATAATGTTTTTTGGGAGAAAAAATGGTTATTTTGTTTACATTTATTAGTCTAGTGGGGAACGATCATCCATCAAGTCCGCGAAGACGAATTGGGGCGACAAAGTTTGATACGGTATTGTTACTTGACGTTCTATGTCTCTAGTACGTATTAAATCAAGAAAGAAAGTTTGTTGTATCGCGAAAATATATCTTAATAATAATAAACTATTTACTTTATCCATTTATTTTTCTTATAACTTTTATATGAGAAGTTTGCAACTCCGTACATAGAATCGTATCGACACCACCTTGGAGCTCATTTTTTATAATTGAAGTGCGCAAACTAGCAAGTAACTCACTTGATGCGCCACAGATGCGTTGCGTCACAGATAAGTAGAAAGAGAGGGGATGGTGGGAACGGAAAAGGTAGAGTTTAGCCATTCCACAGTTAGCCTAACAACTAGTTCACATGAACAGTGCCAAACTTGTACAGTAATCTACGGTAAACATTGCACATCGACCTGTGGAAGGAAACAATACGCTAATTTTGACTTCGTAGAGCGTTATCTCTGTCACACACTACCTATGCGACTGTTAGTGCTTTCTGTGACAAAGACGCAATGAAGTAAGGAAGGACTTATCTCTGCTACTATAAGTTCGATCAAGTCGTCACCTAATGTTAGATGGCCTTGTGGTCAAACACTGAATCATAAAGTATAAAAAGATAAAGTATGGGATTGATAATACAAATTTTAAGCTGATATAAATTCAGGTTACCCTTATCGAAGTTATAAATTATGCATCTAAAAATTGGACATAGATAAGCCTAAAACTTGAAGATCTTAATGTATCCAGTATATTGGGAAAGTTCTTTGTAAATTACCGAAGTTCCGTTCGCTCCCTCACTTTGTTTCGGACTAATATCCAGCCGCTGCGATATTATCTAGATTATCTTTGACAATACTTTCCGAAGGCAATTGTATGAATCAGTTTTATGTGTGCTGCTGAAATATGTTAACAGACCTATGTTTTATATACCTTGTAGTTGCTAGTTGTAGTTGTTGTTTTATATAATTTCACCGAATTTAGGCTCACACTTAAAAGTATTTGGTTTAGAAACTCAATTACACATTCAGCCTTAAAAGAAGCCCATTAAGTTTAATAACGTCGCGAAATTATATTGTTGTGGTAATACAAGTATCATAACGCTAAGTAGTATAATCTTATGCCATAAGATGGTTCATTTCTTACCACTTTGGCAAGGAACTTCGGCTTATGTCATTTTTTAGTTCGATAGAATACTGATCTGACTGATCGAATTTGATTATAATGCAGAATTACAACTATTATATAATTTTTTTTTTGTTCCGAGGGTTTATTGAATCTAAGAAAATAACATCCTTTAGATACGTTAAAATTTCACTACAAAAAGATGTATCGGAACTCAAGAGTCACATTTCTCGCGTAACACACTAATGTATCGTTATTCTAGTGCACATGCTGTTTAGTGGCTTCGAAGCGTAAAAAATGTCTCCTTTTGTACGACAAAAAGCACCAAATTAACGTTTTTTAAAGGAAACGATCTGTTTTAGGAATGCCACGTGTGACAGCGTGGAGTCGGCGTCGCGTTCTATTTCGGAGCCGCCACATGGTGCTTTGTTGATACTCACTTTGTCGTCGAATGCGCCTCATCATTGGGGATATGTATATTTAGCGCTGGCGGATTGATGATGCTAAGTTCGAGAGCTTAACTTGACTTTAATACGTTCGTGATATATTGTGCGTCGCTACAAAGTTGACACGTCGAAATGAACACAGCTTATGAATTATTCCTTCTGCATTTGCCTTTGTATGAAGCGTCATTCATATTTCAACTGGCGAAATTTACAACGCGAACAACAAAGGGAATATTGAAATTTGAAACGCAACGCTCCAATCTGTATTATATTTCGCAGATCTAAATCTATTCGATAGTAAGAAATGGCAAAAGACAACACAAATGTATTCTGTTTCTTTATAAAAATATACCTTAGGAGGGAAATTGTAGAAATAACATTCCTGCATGAATGGAAAACTTACGACCGATAGAATACCAACACAACGGAAATAGGAATGATCTAACTAGTTTTGATATTATATTCGCATTTGAGAAGATCAAAGAGCGTATTGTGACACAAGGAAAAAGTTCAGTAGATGGCCGCTAGGTGAACACCGCCCGAGGGTATCCGAGTAATGCCATCCTTAAGGGAGCTAGGCTTTGAAACAAAATGCGTTTGCATACATTAAACTGTAAGAATGTTGGAGATAGGGTGGGTTGTACCGACGGGTCCCTCGGGAAGTGTGTTTCGGCGATTACGCGGACGGAATTTCCCAACTGTAAGCTAACTTCTTCCTTGAATAGTTTGCACGTAACCTCTTCATAAAATTTCTCATTCAAAGGCGCGCTTGAACACTATATATTTCGATGTATTTGAAAAGCAAATTAGATACACATCTTGTTGTGTTTGACTACCGAAACTATGTTAATATTTAATGTAAAGATAATTAGAAACGTCCGTCACTGCATTGATATTTACGTTCGAAGCTTTGTTGTAATGAAACTGGAGAGCAAATAGAATTAGCGGCGTGACAACATTAATCCCGCTTACAAACAAACGAGAGTGTAGATAGGCGCGTTGCGTAACAAATAGGGAACCTGGTATACAATCTCCGAGCAAATTTTAAGCCCGCAGGGACCCGTTTCGTTGGGCGTAATGCACGTGTACGTAAGAGCAGTTTTAGAGACAAGACGAAAATTGGTAGGAGCTTGAGATAAAGTGTAATACGATTTTTCGAGAATGAATTATTTAACAAAGCACTCAGATCTTTTATTTCAATTAGAGGAGCCAGCAAACACTTATTATTTAGAAATCCTTGTATCCCAAACGTGAGAAGAATTAGTTTTTCTTCTAGCTGAATTTCAATATAGCAGGGTAAAAATAAAAAATATATACAGGTTCTTAATGGTGCAATAATTATTTAAATCAGTTCAGTAGTCAGAGGTTCAGAACTAAGCCAATAAAAAGAGACAAATCGTGATATTCAAAACACACAGAAGTCATTTGGGATAAGAATATTTTTGTTGTCATCGTTTTAACTGATGTTCGTCCACATCTGGACGTCGGACTCCCCCACTGATCGATATAAAGATTCGTCCCCTGCCTCATTTCGGCTCCCGCGACCTTGACTAATTCTTCCGTACATCTTGTGGAGGCCCAACCTAATCCGCGTCGATCTGTACGTGGTCGTACTGTTCTAGGACTTTTCAGCCCCATGGAGCATCCTTTGTGTTCGGCCCATTGCCACTTAAGGTTTGCAATTATTCGAGGGTGGACCTCTGATGGTCATTGGAATGAGTGAAACAAGGACATCATAATATTACCTTTTTGATGTCAATTATTTGCTCTGCGGATGATCCGATCACTTATGATACGATCTCGCAGAGACTCTGAGCAATTTATTCCCTTTCCATTGACCTTTGAGTGACTTTGAGCAGTCTAATAGTGCTCGCAGTTTATATATCTATTATTTCAGTTCTTACCGTGGGTTACACTGTCGAAAACATTAATACAAAACATATTGTCGTCTTAGTTTTTTCAGAGAGAAAGATAGAGAGAAACCTTGTATCGCGACAAGTTTACGCGTCAGTGGAAACCTACGGTTACTAAACACAGTTATAATTAGTTACGTAAACGAAGAAAAAGGCAGAAGTCAACAATGGAGTCATCTAGTTCCTGAACTAACGTTAGCTTCATCCCGAGAGAGCGTTGTTTTCCACATGTTTACATATTTTTGTTGTTTTAAAAAGGCAGCGGGAAGAAGTAGAACATACAAATATATCTATTTGGAAGCGGCTTTTATTTTTGTGTACGTTTGTATATGTCACCGACCGATTGTGAGCTTCGTCAATTTGTAATAAGACTAAGCATATAAACTGAATTATTGAAAATTTGACGCATTATGTCAAGCGCAACAAATTATTTTTTCTTTTATAACAACATTTTTAAAGATTTTGTTCCATTATACAACTATCATGTCCGGTTGGACATACGGATTGAACATAATCTATAATTATCTTCCATTCTAACTTTAACGTAAAAACACAAGCAAAATGTAAGTCCAAAATTAGACAATTTAACGTGCCATTTCTTCACAGTTTATAGGCTGTCAAAATAGCATGCCAAATTGTTAATCCTTATCTTTGAGTTCACAATTTGCAGACAGTTTATAATATACCTACTCCGATTAATTAAAATAAAATTGTTTATAAACTGACGAAGCTCCCAATAGGTGGGTTTATCACACACATTTTTGTTTTTTACTATATATTAATAACGTTAAAACGAGAGTAGAAAGCATTCGGAACCAGTATACCAGTATACAGTATACAGTTCTATTTTCCTCCAAAAGATAAATCCCTTGTGTAAGAGGGGTCCTATTCTCAGAGCGCTGGAGAAATAATTAATGCGCTAGATTAGTACAAGGGAAGACACCTATCATCCATCCAAGGCACGTCTCGACCATTTAATTTCTCGAGCGTCCATTATAACCAAGGGTGCCTTTAGGTTGCATCTCATGCGCCATAGAAAGCAATAACTGTTTATAGTCACCACGGTGATAAACTTAGTCGACGTTGTCGTTGGACAAAGGATTTCTGCTGGCCAATGAACATTTAGGGTTGCTATTACCATGAACTTCAATATAAATAATATTTTATGCGTGGTATGTTTATCTATACTAGATAAATGAGTGTAATTATTTTCGGTCATTCTTAATACGTAAATAAATATTGTTGCAAAAAAAATAATTTTTAACATTATTATTTTATATTCTCAAGATTTAATTGTTATATTTGCACAAGTATGATTATGAAATATATCGAAATTAATTATTAGCAGGCATGTGGATTTACATTTTATTGAGCATTTATTTATTTTTATTAAACCTTTTGTATCTCGACTTTGAATTTGGGTTACTTCTATTTTCAACTTGTGGTTCTCTTTCTTTGCCAAAACTGGTACATAAAGGTTTAGTCCAACTTTTGAATATGTGACCAATCATACTTAGATTAACCCTGAGTTATAATTAAATCGCTATGTAATTAATCATTTTAATTTACCATATAGTCAAGGGGTATAAAATTCCTGGTTGTATCATTTTTTATGTGCAGTTTCATACACACAGTGATACATATACTACATGGCGTCGGTGCGTGAAGAACCACAATAAACACTTAAAAGTGTAAACGAGCAATCAATTTAAGAAGTGAAGTTTTCGAGCGGCGTAAAAAATGGTTACCTACTTTTAGTTGTGTGTTGTGCGACACGCGAGCGGCCGCGTTTCAGAAAGTTTTAGTCTTGACAGCCCTGACTGAACCAATTTAATGCTGTAAATCCACCGGGTACACTTACCTCCCTACGAACTCATGCGATATTGCGTTTTTTTTCTAAACCGCAGTGAAAGGGGGCGGCGGGTTTGATCGTTTCGTGTAGTCACGGAAACATTTCGAAAGAACGATACGGCGCGAGAAATGAGCACAACATATATTTTCCAAATGTTTTCTTGAATCTATAATACAGTAACGAGCTCACCTCTGGCCCTATCTTCCCGTGCATTAATTACAGTGAGAAGATTGAGAAGAAAATGATATCGTGATCGATGGATACATGGAATTGATTCTACGTACGGCGTTTCTTTACACACATTCTATAGATAAAATCGTAGCTGTGTTCGTTTGTGTTAACAATGTTAATTGCATGTCATTTTGACAGAAAGTGATAAAGTTGGTAATATGTCAATAAAGTCTTTCGGAGTAATGTATGTTAACATAGTTGTTCGTGTGTAAGTCGACTATGATAATACTGTCCTATTATGTTTACTTTTAAGGTATTTTTATCTTCATTATATTGATAGATAGGCTAAAGGTTACAACGTGACATCGCTGAATGCCTTATACCAACATTTATCGCTGTCGAGTCTTCTTAGTATCAAATTATATTTTCTAGCATTTGATTTAATAACTAGTGATAAGGGCATATACAAAGGTTTATTTTAATTATTTTTGATTTAAGCCTTGATTAGTTTCAAATCAAATTTCTCGGTAAGGTACTTTATACTGATAAATCAAAATTATAATCTAATAAGAAAAAACGAATTATCACGACTGCGGTCCGTAGGATTATTAACCTAAAGCTACGAGGTGACTGAATTCACTATAGATGAATTATTCACCCAAACATAATTACTTTTATTAAACTGTTTAATTTTCAAAAATAACAAAAAAATCATGAAATATTATCGACTATATGATATTTACATTTACGTTTCACCGCAATATAAAGTTAGAAAAATAAAAGTAAAGTTTTTAAATAGTGTCGGATTTTTTTTGATTAATAACTGTTTATCCCCTTGTTGGCATAAGTCTAACATTTATTTAACAAATAACAATTCTTAATAAATTTGAAACCGGCCTGCATAAGTTGCGTTAACATATCGCATCGCTCCCAAGAGAGTCTCTCAGAATGGATTTGTTTTTCTGTTAAAACCATAACAAATTTCTAGATTACTTGTATGCGGGAGCCGGTCCTCCCCTTAATATCTCACTTTTCTCTATTTATTGCGCTTTACCCTCGCCTAAGTTATCGAAAATATAATCCCTCTTTCGCGGGGAAACTTCCACAGCTGATTACTACTTGGCTTTGATAAGATTCCATTATATTTGAGTGGACATTACCCGCGAGAAATCATTGTATTCGAGAGCAGCCAAAAAATATTATGAAGACCAACAATTGACCAGACTTGATATTTGACACAGTTTTCTGTCATTACGTGGGCGAGCACTAAGAAAGTATTTGTTTAAATTCCTCCCCTAAAGGCCCTAGGTAGTGGATGAAAGTTTGTACGGAGAAACTACAAGTACGAAGCCGAGGGAGGTCACTAGTTTGTTATAAAATCTCTAAAAGACTATAGGTCTAGTATAATATAACATAAAATAGCACTAAGTCGTATTGTAATAATTTCGTGTTTGTTCTACCAATATTAAAATGTTAATGTTTTTTTTGTTCAGTACATATTTTATTATGCTGCGTATCATCGTTATGCTCAACGCCAACTTATCAGGGGCTATTTTCAAAGTTCCGAATTGCGGCTAGAAGAATAAAATCCAAGCGTAATCCCCACGAGATTAATATTATTTTATCGCCAACAATAAATAAGGAGAGAAATTCAATAGTCGAACGGTAAGCGGAATTATAAGTTTTTTGACACACTAGTGCAAAACTTTGCCGGATTCAATCTTGCGGGGATTTGCTGGAATCGCTTTATATTCCATCCCTCAGGAGTAGAAGGCCGCCGCCGGTTACTTGTATAAGGTGGGTGTACGCATTACTGTCATGTGGAAATTGAAAAATGAATTTGGGACCGGTGACTATTTTAAACATTTAATTATTTCTTTCTCCCTTTCAACTAATTACGAAAACATTTCTATGGGATTCATCATCATCTGCCTGCCCTTTTCCCACGTTATGTGGGCTCGGCACAATATGACCGTAGTCTAGGTAGTTCTAGGTATTGCCGACCGGCATTATAATAATACAGTGCTAATTTCCATTGTTGTAGAACTCTTCCGTCTTCATGAATTTCCGTCAATCTATCACGTATTTACTCTTGTTCTTCGAGTCAATCAAATTTAGGATGAGAAAGCCGCATGCGGGAGACATTCAACATAGAATTTACTGACATTAACTTGCAAACAATTTTCTCGTTGGTAGCCCTTGACAATAAATGAGCGATTTGATAATGCATAACTCACAATACCCTTAGAATCCTCTTGTTTGCTGGTGACAGATTCAGATTTTTTCTTAGTCATTTGTATAATGTTAACAAACTAAGAATGTAAAAAATACATCCTACGAAATAAATAAATTCAAACTTCTTAAAACTTCACTGCTATTACTATTCTATAACCCCCCTCCCCACACACCCTCTTACTTATTCTTCTTTCTTTTGATTGGTTTTCGGACGTTGTTGGATATCAGTTGTTAAAACAAAACAACTTTAGCTGTTTAATATAATTTACGTAATGTAATTTGTAATGTAATAAAATGTACATTATATAATGTCTACCATCATCTTTTGGTTGAATTGATCGCAAATATATTTAGTAAAAGGATAAAGGTCCTCCAGTTATAAGTTAAATCAGAATAAAACGTCTCGCTGGAGTACAATTTGCCGTATAAATGAGTCGGTACATTGCTGTACTTTCCGACTTTTTCACATTTCCAATGAAGCGTGAGGGTTAGTGGACTATAAATAAAATTAGAGTTGAATAGTAACAAAATATTATAGCGAAGGGGTTTCCAGCCAGTGGTCCGATCACAGATTTATTATTTGCTTGTCCACGCGTTCAAACTGCTCCCGTATTACCAATTCGTTGTGTAATGTCATGGAAAATTCAATATGATTAATTATTTTGTGTGTTTTAGATTTGATGATTGATTGTCACGTTGCGTTGTTTTGTTTTCGTGAATTATCTCTCGGTTTTCACGAATCATTAATTTTGTATATCGACAGGACGTATGGAATTGTTTTGTTATTAATTGTATTGGGATTGAAAGAGAGTTTTATTTTTTAAATGTTGTTTAAAATAATGATATCTGTTTTCAACAAAACAATTTTATGGAAAAAGAAGGTGCCCTTCTTTTGTTCAGTTTTCACGAGTTAGATTTGCCTAAAGAATTGCATGGCGTTTAATTATAAATTGTTAGTATAATAAATGACGTAATGTATATTATTAATTTGTTTATTACAAACGGGAGAATAAATTTTGATTCTCAGCTCTTATACAGAAGACCTTACTGATTAACCTTTTTGGTCGTTGACCGTAATTTTATTAAATTTTTCAAAATACTTGATCCTAAGTTTAATTTTTACAAAAAGGCCTTTACTTACATTTTACATACATACATTTAAAAGAATTGAAATTATAAAATTGAATACGTACATATATGTAAAGAAATTGCTATTGTGAATAAATGTGCTCAACCATACAAAATACACATTAATGTTGGCTTCGTTTGTAAAAGACTTTATTATGAATAATTGGCCATTTTCACGTGCGTTGCTCGAGGCCGTTGTTGCTAGATTGAGTAATAATTCAGGAGACACGTTTTACTTATTCTATTACTCTAATGGCATTGCGTTAGGGATACATTTGAATTGATAAGAATGAAATGTTCTATTTATACATAATTAGTAAAAGAAATGAAATCTAAAGCTGGGCTTGATTAATCAGCTGTAATAACAAACATGTCCTCCAAATTCTACACGGTCGTTAGATACACGCTGGATCGATGGAAACAGTTCATCAGCCATCATCATCATCATCCAGATACAACCCTGATGCTGACCACTGACATTGTTTGTTGGCAGGAGACATCCAATCAGAACTTATATCGATCAGATTAGTGACATACTAAATAAGCGCGATATAAAGAGTACCCGTAACCGACGAGCTTGTATGCGTAGATGTATGGATGTAGAAGTAGCCAGAGAGGTGTGCCAGGATCGCGTCAAATGGAAATCCACAATCTCTGCCTACCCTTTTGGGTTACGGGCGTGAGCGCATATTTATTTATTAATTTTGTTTATTAGTAGTATGGGACAAAGCAATAAGGATATCTATTGAATACCGGGTGATAAGTGATGCGTCTACAAATCACCTTTTAAGTTTGGCAGGCAATAAACCATTCTTTTCATTTTCGTATATTCCCTCATTTACTTTGAGCCCGCATATTATTACAAGCATTTGACAATTTTCAGGACTAAGAAATGTTAGAAGTAGAAGTAAGAAGCATACGGTGTTTCTGTGTGTTGTAAGTCGAATTAAACTACAACTAAATTATAATGATTAACAGACAGATTTGTTGGAATTATATTTGGTTATTTCCGGAAGTGGCGTCCACAACTAGCTAGTATTTTACACTACATATATGATTTACAATGGTCAGCCTATTGTTGAATCTAGAACACATTTAATATGTAATTAACACTACCAGTGAATGCGGTTACCGATTATTACCTGTTGGCTGGAATTACACGGTGATATTATAATCCTATTATAAATCATTCGATAGTTGTATTAAATGTAGAAAGTACTAAAAGAGCCGCCTAAAGTTAGCGATAACTGAAACACATGAAGGAACACAGACATCAAAAAATTGGAGATATGTTGTCGGCCATTATGCAGGAATAAGGAGCGTAGTAGGATAAAGTAAAGTAGCTTTATACTTTGGACTGCCGACAGAAGTGAAAACTCAAAAAGGAAGGCGCAACAATAGTTCAAAAATCAATAAATAATCAAACAAAAATAAATCCTTGTCAACTAACAATAAAATTCAAAATTAAATACAAGAAAAATAAATAAAAAAAAAACTGTTCCAAATTAAAATAAGCATGTTACTGACTTATGTCGAGCATGGTGTTCACGCGAACCTATAAGATTTTCCGACAACAATAAGTCTTCGCTTTTCCTCGAAGTTAAAGTAAACATTGTGAGCCTATAGCTTCATGCCGAGGGACGCATTGACACAAGCCGTCTGATATTGAAATCTCCGATCGATCGATATTTGAACGATTAGACTATCACCGCCTTAACGTCAAAAATTTAAGAAAAAAATAATGAATTAAAAATTAGTTGGCAGTGAAAAACGTATTCAGGACCAACGAGAATAAACATTTTTTCTTCTTGTTTAGTGAATTCGTTTCAGAGTGCTATTTGTTAAAAAAAAACAACACTCATGTGTTGAGCGAATTGTAATTTCGTATGCAAGCGCTCTTCGAAGTACAATGTAGGCGAGCTTTTATAATTCTAGGCAACTTGCAGATTTCCCACAGGACATCTAAAATATTTGCAAGCACACTTCGGAACGTGAAACTTGCTTATATAAAATTAATTTTAATTTTCATAAACTATGTATTGATGCTTTCTTTTATTTCAAACTGAATTCAACAGACTATTAATGTAATTAGATAATATATGTGCGAACAACAAATAAAAGGAATAGTTAAAAATAACACACGAACTACGAAAACAATTCCCGAGTTTTCTATCGATATGCTAAAGTCAAATTACGAAAGGCCATTCACCCCTCATATGGCACTTATAAATATGACATGCACCCTCACGAAGACAAATTATTTCATTTCCCCGTCCAAAGGGACTCCATACGTGACTCCGAGCGCACATCAATTGTATGAGGCGGGAAATGTAACATGGTAATTTATTACCACGATGGTAATGGTAACAAGCCATCGTTTAACTGTCTGGTACTTAGGCGATAAATATATTTTAATATCAACCTAATGCAGACAGAACGTTTGACTTAGTTTTATTCGAGTTCATTTTCGAGACGATGAAATTTTGTGTGAAATATTGCCACAATCACGAAAGTCGGCGTAACTCAAAGCAGGAAATTCACACTTTATATCTCATCAAATGGAAGAATAAATCAAAA
>JWHW01022267.1:31368-47500 GCA_000931545.1 Papilio glaucus
AAGGTGAATATCCTTTTCTATCTCTGTCTGTCCCAGTAGAGTTTAAAGACATGTTCGGTTTTTCCAAATGTTATCAAGGGACGCATTTGATTAAAAGTTGAATGCCTATACAAATTGGTGAACTTTAATGAAACTCGCCCCAAGTCAATGAATGCACCCTATTTTAATCTCGAATCACCAACTACTTCGCTGTCTCTACATGTATTTATATATTTCTATTGTTAACTTGATAGCTGAGTTTATTTGCCAATAATACTATTTAGCTAATGCTTATTTAAGCAGCATAACAGGAAATAAACCTGCCGCTTACTTTGTGGTTAAACAAATTATTCTTCGTAATTATTTACCCATTATTAATTGACTGACCCAAAAGGAGAGTAATGTTTTTCAAACATATGTACATATATGTAGGTATGTGTGCGTTCTATTGTTACCGCCTGTAGCCTAAAAGGTTTGATACGATTTTTTAGAGTCTAGATGTCGATAGATTCGCATTAATACCTGGGAGTGTCATAACTAATATGAAGAATGTTGATAATCATACAGTCAATTGGGTTTTTCACTTTAATAAATTAACTATTACTTGTTGTTGCTTAGCACCACTCCATAACTGAATTTTACGTAATATTAAATTCTATCTTTCTATTTAAATTCATTAAGAATGTATATCCAATTTATAAAAATGGCACGATACATTAATATTATAAGTAATTAACAAACCTACGATTGCAACAACAGAAGGTGCATTTAGCACTGTTATGTGTTCGCATTAATGGTTTCTCTGCAGTGGGCAATTACTTAAAGCAATAGACCAATTAATAACTGGTGGGTCTTACCGCCGACTATGCTCGCCGAATGCGATAGTGCTAGTTCGAGTTACTAAATTACGAGGTAATAGTTTGCTTCCCTACCAGAACATGAAAATGTATAATAATATTTACTAATATAAAACTCATTATGTCGAAAATTTTATAACAGCGTTTATTTTAGATCTATTTTTTTGCACAGCTATGTGAACAAAATATGCCAAGCATCTATTTCTTTTCTTATGTACTAGCTGACCCGGCAAACTTCGTTCCGGCTTAGAATTAATTTATGTTATTGTTACTAAATTAATACAGCTAATAAGGTAACATTTATTAGCTGTATTAATTTGTGGCATGGGTTATACCCTGATCGATCCCTTTATTGGAAGCAGTGATAGAGCCCACAACAACTTTTAAGCGACTTTCTATTAGACCATGTAAAGATAAATATTAAGAAGTGAGTGACCGGCTTGATTACCTGGCCTTCCGAAGAGACATTGACTGTGCCGCGGTAATCACTTATTAGTTGAATATTACGTGACTACCTTCCCGTTTGCGCACTTATTGATACGTAAATCCTTTCCAATACCACTAGTTCTTTAGTATTCCTTTCGTTTGATTGTATACTATGGTCATGGGTACAAAAAGTGTATTAAGTTACGAATTTACATTAATTACCGAGCAAATTATCACACCTCCTATGTAATTAACATAATATCTCTCTCTCAGTCTCCTTATTAATCTACGTTACAACCGTTCAAAACATTCGAAAATTAATTTAATTGACGCTTCAAATACATCTGTGTGTTAACCTTACAGTCGCCGTATCGCCCCGGGCCATGCCACGTGTCGTCGCCACGACAGATTTTGTCCCACCCTTTCCCGTCGCCATATTACATTAGTTTAGTTATTGAACGTTTGGAGTCGAATAAGAAAAAAGAATAGCACTGAAATTGCATTTTGTGATCGTTTCCGAATATAACTTGTTTTTGGCAATCGGAAAAATATAAAGCAGTTTTAATTCTTTGTTTGAACTATTTTAAATTGCAAGAGGGGATTAAAAATGAGAATTACAACAAAAAACCAATCATCCTAGCTTAGTAAATATGTTTGGGTTGTTAAGTAGTTTTAATGTAATGTATGTGATTGTTTATTTTAAAATGATGAAGGATATCTCGCACCTTGGGAAGACTTAAGTTACTATATTCACGTAATGTACTCTGTTTTGCCCGTGGTCAAGTGACACTCTTCATATTGAAATAGCTTATTCTTTAGAATATAAAATGCTATTGATTTCACACTTTTGATCACTCATGTAGATTGTAAAGTGTCGAATAAAACATACGTGCACTTTTGAAACTTTTGCATTTAAAATTCAAAACTTAACACAAATACCGAGAGTAACGAAACAAATTTATGTTACAAATGTGTGTAGCAGCGTTGGCAGGCGACATCCAAGAAGAACTTATATCGATCAGATTAGTGACATACTAAAGAAGGGCGTTGTAAGGAGTATCCGTAACCGACGAGCTTGTATGCGTACATGTATGGATGTAGATGAAGCGAGAGAGGCGTGCCAAGATCGCGCATAATGGAAATCCATAATCTCTGCCTACCCTTCTGGGTTACGGGCGTGAGCAAGCACATTTTTTTTTCACAAATATTATAATTAGTCAAAACATAAAGGATAAACTCAAAGGATTGACAACGCTGGCCTTATAAATCTTCGATTCAGTCTCGCCTAAAATGATCTGTGCGAGACTAGGCGCAATAAGACGAACGAAATTAGATGCGCAGTTCTCACCCCGGCAAGAGTCTGTCACATTCGAGAGAAAGATGATAATTTTATGCAATCCCGATCTCAGATAAAGCCCGTAGGAGGGTGCTGAGGCCTAGATAGACGCTTTATTTTAATGCGAACAATGTAACAAAAAAAATTCAACAATAAAAAAAGGGAATATTTATTCGTTATTTGTAGTCGACAAATAACGAATAAATATTCCCTTTTTTTATTGTTGAATTTTGACGCGACGAACGTTTTGATTTAGGGTGAGACGAGAGGGGTTGCGCGCGACGAATTGTGGTCGAGATTATTTGGGATAGGACAGAGATTTATATTATACTGTCAGAAATTCGAGTGGTATCAAATTTCATCAATATTTGTCGCGGTATTGCAGCTATGACAAGAATTCTTGTGAGCTGTGGAATATTTATATTAACGATAACATATCGAGCTTAGAGCTCGGTTTGAACACGATTTTTTGTCAATTTTCTATTCTAATTTCTTTACATTACATTTCATTCAGTCTATAAAAGTAAAACGTTTTGTTAAAGATACATTTGTTACAAGATGATATATTCATTCAATATCGAAAGGTTGTGTAATCCAATATATTTTAAACGAAATTTCCAACACGTGTTTCAGATAGATTCAAACTTTAAGACTCCTGCTCTCCCTAAATCGGGGGCTATAAAAACAATCAGCTCCGATTCTTGGCCGCGTATTGAGGAAATAAGAAACAGACGCTCGACCCCCGCATGCAGTGAGGGATCCCTGAAAGTTCACTTTTTATAGGGGACCAGAAATTATGTTCGGGTGATATATGGCGACACTTCTGCCCGTGGAATTTAAACGTCCCGTTCTCGTAACGGTTACTTACAGTGTCGAGGCAGGGCGTGAGTGCGACCCTTAATAAATTTAGCATGAAGGATAGGATTGCTGAAAAATTACTCCGAAAAGCGGATTGTTTGTTTAAACTCTCTTCTTTTCAGCCCCTTTATTTCTTTACTCCGTATTTTGTATTTAACCCTTTACTTTAAATTTTATACAACGTTCCTGTTATATGTGACATTTGTTTTTTACATTTAACAGTGGTCTACCACTGTTAAATGTAAAAAATAAATGTCTCGCAACAACAACATCTGTTGCACGAATGGGCCGGCACGATTGGGCCGGCTCGAAATACCACGACCTCACAAAGACTGGCGATAAGTAGAAGTCTGCGTTTCGGTTTATGTTAAAACAAGATCAACCAAGCTTAAACTTGGTTGGAAATGGTCGAATGGCAGATTCGAATCCACGATCATGGTATGCATGTTTCGCAGTCCGTACCCTTTAGGCTATTATCGCTTCGGCTTAGCTCGGCTTATTTCAAACAAGTTTCTAAAATTTTATTCAAAATAACATTACACAAAACCATGTTTGCTAAGAATTCTTGATAATGCGATAGAGGGTAAACAGCTTTTATAGATATTGAACTGAATGTTGGGATATAAAACAATAATAGCAAAGTTTATCGGCTATATTGTTCCAAGTTGCTAGATGTGGTGATAAAGGTTGCACGACTGATTCCGTTCGCTCATCGTTGTGACCTCAACCTTTTCCAGAGCCGTTGGAACCAGGGCATGGGATTGTACACATTTCTCTTGTAAATATAACCGAAACCCCACGGTTTCACCCGCCGTGCAATTTAATTTAACCTACGATTGGGTTAAATTATTTCACCATACAAACTTTCAACCCGCACTTTAGAAGGAGATCAATTTAGAAAAATGCTTTCTTAGAGCTTGCCTACGTAATAACCGAAATCTCTATGCAAAATTTCAGTCGCAAGGCCTAGTAGTTTGGGCTCTATGTTGATTTCTCCGTTCTTCTTTTATATATACAAGCTGAACAAAAAATATGTGCTAAATTTAATATTGTTTAATAATTCTTCCGATCAAAAAAATATTACATAAGTCTATAAGTCTCCTGCTGAAATGGCTTGGGAATATAAATTCAGGTCAGAAAAATATTAGTTGACAAGTGAATGTTTAGTGACACGAAAATTCCACGTCGTTGCTTTCGGAACAACATTTAATATTATACATCAATTATGTTAATGTAATGTAATAGCTTCTACAATCTGTAATAATATGGGATCAAGAAAAACTAAAAATGGGTCTCTTCTCTTAACTAAACTTTATCTTTCGATATTATCTCTTGAATACATTGCCATGTAAAATCAGCTGGTGGCTGGGGTGGCAAAATTTTGGTCAAGCTCTAATTTATTTACTATAAACTAGAAACACGCGCCAAATTCATATAGGTAGATAAATAGAAAAATAAAAAAGAATATAGCATAGTTTACATGATGATGAATTCTATTCATGGTGATGATTTCTATTCTATTAGTGAGAGAATTATTAAAATTGGTTCAGAAGTTTTCGAGTTTATCTGGAACAAACAATCAAACGCCTTTTTCTTTATAATATTAGTATAGAAGAAGAAAAATGCAATTACATTGTTATAACACAGCTTTTCGATAAAGGAAAGTACATATACGCTATTTATTATTTTTATTAGAGTCCTTTAGCTGCGCAAATTTTCTAACCTCGCTTTGTACTCTCACCGTACTAGCGGCACGCGCTGTTTCGCCGCGGGCACTACTGTGAAAGCCCAACTAATGCAAAACTCCTGCCTGTCCATTTGTCGAACGTCCCGACTAATAAAGAAATTCAATTTAAAATGAGAATTGAGAATTTGCTTTTATAATACCGTTTCAAATTTTATGGTCGCAATATTTTGGTCCTTCGTCGTTCACAGTTCTCCTATAAATGTATTTTCATATACAAACGTACGTTGCTGATGTTTTTAAATCACAGTTTTATAGCTTGTAAATATGTAAGACGTCCTAACATGTTAGGCCTTGATATAGTTTAAATTATTTTTGTTCATATTGATTTAAATACTCTGCTTTGGTCTTTTTCATTGTATTTAAATCAATAACTACACGACGATGAAAATATTAATATTATATTTTTATGTTTATATCCCAATGAAGAAAGTTTTGTTATTTCGTAACGGGGAATCTCTGGCACAAATGAACCAATTTCAATAATTCCTTAATCGTTAGAAATTCACATTTTCCTTCCTTCCGAAACAAAAAAATATTTTCGCTCTTCAAATCAACGGTCCACATTAAATTAACATAGATTAAAGGTTGTTTTAGTAGAAAAAACACCTTTTCCTTTATTGGTTTCACAAAATCTAAGTATCGGCTGGTCAACATCTAGGTGTCAGCTGGTTCGCTATTGTTTTTTCTATAATGTGCGAGTGCGAAGAGAATTGTTGACGGGTAGGATGATTTTATAACATTTCGTTACACTTTCGTTACACAGTTTCGTTATCCCTCGAAGCGTTGACTTAACCAAGTTTAACTATAGAGACACGTCCCATCTTCACGAAATATATGTAAATTGGTATAAGTAATAAATTGCATATATTTATCAGTTAATGGGGCTCTAACGCGAAGGGTGGGGTAAGGCTGTGTAATGAAGGGGACCGAGTGGATGAATTTGTCCCATAATCTTTAACAGCGCGTATTTCTTTTACTTTTACGTTATTTATAGAATGTGGCCCATTAATCGTGTGTTGTTCCGCTTAGTCGTCCTTAAACATATATTTGGGGGCCACATAATTATACTACACGCACATACTAACAAATATGATACGGCCTTCTTATATAAACACCTTCACCTCTTTTCGTTTATGTGTGTGTACGACTGTGAATAAACTTAGAAATATTTGAAAAGAAAGCTCTCAAGCAGATTTTTCACAAAAAATTGGGGAAGCGCCATCTAGCATGTTTATAAGGCAACATACTCGTGGATGTTAACGTACATCGAAATAAGTTCACAGGGTCATAAGGTTTAAATTCGCCATTCGAATATCGTCATAAAGTAAAACTACCGTCCTTGCACAGGCTCAAGTAAAACAATGGAATTAACTAAATAGTTAAGAAAGTTGTTAGTAAATTTTGTGATATTGAAAAACTTTAATAATTATTACTTTTTATATAGTTTTTACTTTGCAATCTAATTCACTTCAAAACGACAATCAAAATACTATCGTTAAGCGCCTTAAAATATTTTGTGTTTAGTATAATTTGAAGTCTGTTAACAACTTTGTGTATACTTCTTTCGTATTAAAGTAATAACAATAAAATCGCCGGTCACAACAGAACAACTATCAGTACATTTAATCTGCCGAACTCTCCCGTCGTAATACACAAAATTAACCGGCTTTGCGACATGCGGGCGCACTCAAACGTATCTGCAGTCATTATCGAACGTTCAGTGGGGGAGACAGATTTGATAAAATACCTTGATAGAAATCGAAACAACGATAAGGGATAGCGTTTCACAATCTCCGTTCGCTGCATATCGACAACTGTACTTACTCTGTAATATGTAGCGGCTTGTAAATATAAATATTCGAAATGCACGCAATTTTACAGTCGTTTGAATGTACGGAGTCCAAGAATTAATTGGTATTTTTACGTTACGTGGCCGCTACCCACAAATGTTAAGGATGCGTTGCCAATCTTATTATGAAAAATAGAAGGGGAAGTAGGGGGACATATTGGAAAAGGGATGGAGATTTTGCTTTAACGAATTATTGTTTTTAACATATTAACTTTTTTATACATATAATATGTATGTTACGAAAAGTGATATAAAGAGCCCCAGATAACGTTCCAGTTTTTTGTTAATATGTAATTAAAAATGCTTTTACAAAAAGCTTGGTTGATGGCTATCGGTGTTAGATTTACATTTTCACTATTACTTGTATGCTGACTGCGTCTATTTTATACGTAATTAGATTTAACTTGGTCACAGTACTCCAACGAGTCAGCTGTCGATTTGGACGGATATGAGATTGGAGTGAAGAGGCTAATATGCCTAATGTGTCAAATAAAACGCGATTCCCTCCCTTGAAGGGGACCAACTTTGTAGCGCGACTCAAATATAAAAAGGGGGTCCTTGATCTTTGTTCCCGCTTTTGATGGTTTGTCAGTGTTGATTCGATTGGGAATTCGGTTAGAGGGTGACGAAAGTCGCTCGTCATATTTAAAAGTTTACCGGCGACTCTTTGTTTTGTATCAGAGGGAAGAATATATTTTATACTGTTTACAGTCTTTAAAGCGATAACATTGCCAAAGTTTAGCTATTTTTATCATGCTCACTAAGAAAGAGACGCGACCGAAACGTCACGATTTCGAAGAAAGATACAGATACACAAATTTTAACCAGAAGTTTACGAGTTCTATATTACATAGTAGTCGTGAAAAGGGACAGTGTGTCTGTGATTTTTATCATAATTACTAAAAGGAAAAAGATCGTGATTATGCATTTTTAAGCCCTCTGATTTTTTTAGACTGAAAGGATTTGCGAAATTTTAAAACATGAAGTACTCAGAGACGTTCTAGTGCGCTTAAATATTGACACTTCATGCATCTCTATATGAGTCTCTTATGAGGATTTAAACACCATTTTTTGTTGTAAGACTTTTATTGAAATGTATATATCACAACAAACAGAAAGAAACAAACAATTTAAACGAATTACAATTAAAGTTTCACATTTTTAGCACAGAATCAATAAATTTCATATTTATTCTAAAGTAAAAATATTCACAGAATTTGTCGCCAAAGATGACAAAGACTAAATAAGAGAATTTTCAAATACTTAAATCAATCTATCCGTATATACATTCGGTGAATCTTGGTCTTATGATTTAATTTAGTCTATAATGTAGATAACAATTAGCAGAAGTATCTTGCATGTAGGGAGAAGATTGTTGGTTCAAATTGCTTGTTGTAAAACATTTAATATACCAATATATAACTATAAATACCAGCAGTAAATCAGAACCGATTAGGAGCTGCTTTTTGACGCGTAGAATATTCGTTACTCTGTGTTAGTAACTCCAGTTGGTAGAAATGTTGACTTTTAATTAGGTACATTTACAAAGTGTGTGTTCACGCAGCGCAAATGTATTTGCGCTACCTGCGCACTCCTTTACAAATTTTAATAAAATTAATATGAACATTTTAATTGCTATGATCCTTACATATGGATGTTAAAAAACATTAATTACGCAACTATAAATAAAACTACTTTAATGAGTTAGTTTTACTTTGTAATTATTATTTGTTATTTAATTTAAAGATATTAATTAATTGTAGACATCTATGTTCGGTCTAGCTACACCAAATTAAATATTTCGATCGCTTATTAGGATATTATCAGCATTGCGTTTCGACTTTCACCATTCTTCGTTTACCATTTACTGGTTGTGATTACAATTGGCGGTCATTAATGGTACCCGTGACTTATGAGTATGTATGGATGTATCCTAACTAAAATAATATCCGTATTATTGCCATCCATCTGTGTCACAGGCATGAGTGATTTTTTCATTTCATTAATAATCATTACCATTTTTTACAGAAGTTGGCAAACAAGAAGATGCCTTTTCTGACTTTCGTGGATAGAGGAGGCGTAAACAGGAAAGGATATGTCTTCTTCCTATCCATACCCTCGCCTGTCAAATCCTCTTCCCTTTCCCAATCTTTTCTAAAAGGCAATGCTTAGATTTGGGCTTTAGGCACCTCACTTATCCGGCAAAACGCAGAACACTTCTACTTCGGCTGGTCAATCCAGCCTATTCGTGCAACGGATGGTGTTGTTGTGGGCTCTACCACTATAGAACTTGACCTTATAGAAATCCTTGAAACGTAAAGTAAGTAAAAAAAATAATGCGAACGCGGAGGGAAGGCTACTAAATGTTTGCCAATTATAATAACACTTGTTCATTTAAAATTGCTTATTAATTAATCGATTATTACACAGTTTTCATGACACCACCTAGACAATAATTAAGCAATAATTTATTCAATGACAAATAAACGGGAGGGGTGAATGACGCAACTAAATAACAGCTTTTATCAAGCCATCATTCCGTCGAAAAGGAAACGTAAAGGCGGAAGCGAACCGACACGCTTTCATTCGGGCTGTGGACAGTAATAATAATGATCCGTCTTCCTGTCGCCGCTCCGCACCATCGGAAGCTTTTGCGATTGATTTTTCCGCAAATAATACAGTGCGTCTCCCAATTCGTTTTATTTGGTCCCCTATTGTTTCGTCTATCGCACCCCGGCCCCGCGATGTCGCATGGTTTTGAGTGCATTAGATCCGCTCGAACACATTCGCCGATGTCGGTTTCCTGGACGGTGGTCGACACGTGACTACGAATATAAAAGACTTCACGCCCGATCGACGATACAGTATAGATGTGAATGGAATTGGCCTGTAGGGTAACACGAGGGTGATGCAATATAGATGCAATATATTCAATTTAATACCTAAAATATGTAGGGCGTATGCACATTTTATCTGTAATTTTAGGAGATACTCCGTATGAAAGTGGTTTAAAAAATTTGCAAAAAATGGTAGACATGTGGACATGCACTACGACGATGCATGATACTGCCTACGAGTTAGCAGAAACAAAAGTTAAAATGTTTAATTTATAACTTCCGGACTTTCGTAAGTAGTTGGAAACATTTATTGGGTGAACGCCTATTCCGACAGTATAAAAATTTAACGACTTGGGTACTATGCTTACTAGAGATGATGATACTGATTACGATGTCACTCACGGAATAAATTTTACGTGACAAAAGTGGCGGACTGTTACAGGAGCTATGTGAGACCCACGTATACCCATTCGTAAAAGAACAAAGGGAAAAGTTTATAAGACGACAGTCCGGCCAGCGCTACGCGTACCTCCAAATTGATGGGTGGACTTCAACTTGGTGGTCAAATATAAAAAGAGACATTCAGAAAGTCCAATTGCTTGACGCGATAACCCAATACAGATTATCGTACGTAGGAAATTAAGGAGAACCTTCCCCAAATGATGGAAAAAGAGAAGGACAAAGAAGAATGAAACAGTTTTAGAAATATTTCAGTGTAAAATAAATAAATACAGTAATTATGAGTACGAATAATAATTTCCAATTCGTTGTCATTTGGTTATTATTCAAATATATTTATCTCAGTACATCAGACCCGTCAAAAACACTTAATCAACGTTGACGTTTCATGCAAATCTGTTTCGTTCTTTTTTATCATGAGCTCTTTCGTACAACATAATGTGATTAAGGAGTCCTCTATCGGAGTGCTCTCTTTGGGAGGGCGCTAAATAAGATACGACGTTTTCCGCCTAAGGCACCTTTGATAGTATCTTTTAAAGCTCTGTCACGAATTCCGAACCTCTCTTTTATTGGTCGCCATTATGATAATTACATTAAGGACCGTCCTGTCGATATTCCGTCTTTCGAATTTGTTCTGTTGTTACTGGAAGACGTTTGCCTCTTGAATATTGAGCAGCTCATTTGCGAAAATCGCACCTATTGTGTACGTGACACTTTTTCTTTTATAAATTCCCCCGCCCGCATTGAGATCCCCCGGTACAAATTAAATTATATCAAATTAAAGACATTTCCAGGATGTTTTTGTTGTAATGAAATAAACCAGCCACGAGTTGTTTTTAATACGCTTCTGAATTGGATAAATTCATATAGTTACTAAAATATAAATCATCATCAAAGCTATGGTTGTTTGTGGTCAGTCGCTAAACTTACAAGGCTTGTACTTTTTGTATTGATCAAATACAACAATAACACTTGATAAAGGCCAAATCTTCTTCCCTCTCTCCTAAAAGTTATTTTGATTTTACCTTCAGTGTTATGCGTATAAGATATTAAGTAAGAGTGTAATAATTAATATCGCTTATATTTTTCATGACTTTTTGCATTTCGTAATTCATTTTTCAAGGACATTTCTGAAATAGTAATCAAAGCGACATTTGGAATTGAAATTCCTTTTCCTTGTTTGCTATAGTTCAAAACAGTTTTCCGTTCGTGGAATAAACAGGTTTTTATTTATTCAAAAACGTAAAAAGCTTTGTCGTTCCGGCGATTGTGTTCATCCATCAGATGTTGCAGGCTTCAGTGTATTCAGCGAATAGTTTATTGTACGTCTGGATTTTTTAAATGCTCACCAGAGCGTATTCATTTACTACTCCTACCTACCGTTGTTTTATTTTAATTTGTTGTTTGCTTTGGTGCGTGCGTTTACATGTCATTTAGTCTAGTTTTCAATGTGAGACAGTGAACAGTTATTAATGAATTATTACGGTAAATGATTTACGTTTTCAACTTTTAATATGAATGATTATTATATATAATGAAATTATAATTTAATATACTTATAAATTGTAAACACAGTAGTATTGTATATCCTAAAAAAATTAATCTACGCATTCTTGGTCTTCCACTATGGGTACACGATTCTTGGCAAGTATTCTCTTTCATTCGTGTTTTAAGTTTAATTTAAGTATTTTAATATCATTCAGCTGTTATTTTTAAAACATAGACATAGTTTAAACAAGAAGACCTTCCTATTTTTGTTTTTCCCTTTTCCTTTTTATTTGATTTGCCCTTTCGTCGAATCGTTAATTTAATGTTTGCTGAAACATGCATGGTAGTCGGCCAACATCGTCTCGAAATTGGACAAAAAGTCTAAAAGGGATTCTCAATCCCTTTAAAAGCGCTATTTTCTTTTTATATCCAATGAACCGTGAAAATGTGGGCGAGTATAGGCCCGGATTGAGTTAGCGCCATATTGGAGGCAAACTGAAACATTTTCAATGAGAGAGAACAAAAAAACGATGGAGTTGAACAATAGAAATATTCATAATCTAATTGGACAATTCTAACAGACTACAACAAATTAAATTAAATTTTCAAATGTGATTTTTAGAATCAATTTTTAATATTTGGTTTTAAAATTGTCATCAGGTTAGTCTTCTTCTTCAACTTCAATTAAAACGTAGATACGTAGACGCCTTATAAAAATAAAAAGTTATAACTACGTAAATACGTGTCACCGATCATCCAATCATATGGATTGATTTACATTGTAAGAGGCAGCTTACATTTTCATTCATTAGCATGTATCTATACAGATAAATAAATTTGAAATGTGTGTATGGTATATCAAAATAAAATTTCCATAATCAATACACAACATACGGTACTTATAACAAAAATACAATTTTAAAATTTTTTGTCTGTCTGTCCGGTTATTCCAGGTAATCTCCGAAATGACTTAACCGATTTAAACTTTTACTAGAAGATATTGTAAGGATTTAAATAGGCTAATTTTTTTTTTAAAGGTGTAAAAAGTGCGGCGGCTCGCAAAAAGTTTAACACTAGAAATTGTGAACAAAAATTACGTGTCCCCGTATCTACCTGCAATGTCACATATAAAATAAAATTGTTTGTAATATCAAAATATATTTTTGATATTGATGTTTTATTTTAAGGCAATTAATGTAAAAATACGATTATAAACTTTTATTCTGCGAAGTGATTAATATTTTTTTTATTTGATTCCATCCGGACGAAGTCGCGGGTAACAGCTAGTACATAATGATATAAACAGTTAAAATAATTTGAGAACCGTGATACCAGTGTCCAATTTACGAATATTCTTAATTTAACTTAAGAATTTTCTTAAGTTAAGGAAAGAATATTATTAAGTTAAGTTAAGAATATTATTATAACTAGCAGTTAACAGCATAGTTTAGTGTAGCGAGCACAGCAGACCGCGATGCGCGGCGGCAAGCGACCTACCGTTTCGTCGGGAGGTCGAGAGTAATTATAAAGTCGAGTCTTGATGATAATTAGTTATGTAGATTTAGGAAATAATGTAACGCTGAAGCGTGCGCGAAGGTTAACCTCAATAACTATTGAATCTTATGCTGTTAAATGGAGTTCCATTTATGTAGTTGGATCGATATTCCAATCCAATTCCATTGTATTTAATGATGAATACGTTTCGTGTTTGGAAAAACTGTTTATTTCTTGTATCCGATTATTCATCTCATTTCATGTATACTTGAACACTTAAAAAATTGTAGCACTTAAAAAGCAGCATAGAATCTTAAATTCTTATTCTACCTACCTCGTACCGTGAAATATGAAAGAGCGTCTAATCTCTTAGGAGATTAATAAACAGGCAATTTCTAAATGGACTCAATTAAATAATGGTTTTCGAGACCAGTTTGATAACACGCCTAAACTTTTTCGTTTGATCTTCTTCCACAACAAATTTCTCAAAACATTATTTATCGTGCTTGTTTTTGACGTAGAAAATTTTAATTTCCCCAAAAAGTGGAATATAAAATTCGTTTTATCAGTTGATTTGGTTTCGCCTTTAAGAAACTTTGTTGAGTGTTTCATTGCACCGTGAGTAAAATAACATTTATTTTCTTAGAACACAAAGAACAAGTTAGCCTTTTCATTTTCTTTTACCAAATTTAAACGACCTTTAACTTAAACTTAACTAACCTTTTAGCCTAGCTAAAGTTTTTTTTTTCTTTTAGGCCGAGATAAATCAACGTTACTAAGACAAGTGTTTAGCGACGTTCTAAGCATGATATATTCATTATACATAAATAGGCAGTACTTTAGCATTTACTTTCAAGGAAAGACTTCGAAATCGACGACTCGGCTTTATTAATTCTCTATTAAAATTAATAATTTTAAAATATGATAAAGCCTGTGGTCTCGCTGTTTACAAAAAAGCATGTAAACAGTTAAATCATTTAGCTTTCACTTAAATAATAAAAGATTTTTTTTTTCGAGGTATGCGTGTTTTCACCAACACATGATATCATCTTTACTATTAATGTTCTATAATCGGGCGACCGTTTTTGTTTGAACCGCAAATACTTAACGCAATAGAGATTTTGACCTCTAGATTATTCAAACACCGCCACTTACTAACTCATTTACAAGTATACTTCCTATAATATAAGGAAATATTAATTTACCCAAAAGCTGTGTATTAAATTAAACTAAGAAAACTCGATATAAAAGTTTTATTAACAGAAATAAGCTTCTAATAAGCAAAGCAATGCCATTTTCTCAGTTGGGGTGAGCCAGTAAGGATCGTGGTATAAAAGAACCGACTTCCAATTTAAGAGGCGACGCGAACTTATTATTCCTTATTCCTTCCTATTTTCCTCAACAAGAGAAACTAATCTAAAGAAAATTTTCGAGTCCCTGAGAAGAAAATAAGCTTATAAGGAAGTGCAGTTTGCTCGTACGAATACTGCCTAGGAATACCGGCTGGCAACAAACTTTAAATTAAAGTTTTTTCAAGAAAAATAAGAATTTTCCCATTCCCGTTAGGGTTAGTAACTTCGCTGGCATAATATAGTTTCGTATGTGTAAGATTAACGGCGATCTTTTCATACTTATATACTTAGTTTGTAAGAGGGCTTCATCCAAGACCGCGTCCAGCTGCACCACAAATAAGCTACCTTCTGTTGTATACGGAGCCTTGAAGTTAAAAGACAACTTTCACGTTGCCAGTTACGCGATCGATTCCATCTTTAAGTGAGTGTATATAAACTATTGTTTAATAACATATCAAATATAGGAAATTTTCAGTGTACCTTAACGCTTAATAGAATGAAATGATGAATGTGTTACCAGATATGATAGCTAAAGTAGATTTTACATTTTTCATACATGCCAAAGAAAAGAGAGAAATAAAAACAAACATAGTCTAAACTAACTAACTTTACCCGAACATAACCTAACGCAAAACTAAGCTAAAAGCCCAAATCGAACCCAACACAAACTCGACTATAAGTTTAAAAAAAATGTCTAAATTTAGCGATGAGTCGGTACATAATATGAAATAAATTTTAATATGCGAGCTCACGTTGAGGAAGTTTCGTGTTGTACAGTTCATTAGACAAAGAAGAGTCGCTGAGAAAAGAGGAGCAGTTAGTGTTCTACGAAATAAGGTCAACTGAAGAGGAAGTTAATTTGCCTGTTCGCTTGTGTTGTACACATTAAACATTATATATACTTAGGGTAAATTAAATCGTTTGGTTCATAAGGTTTTTTTTTCTTAAACACGATACTGAAAGTCCCCTGGCTTCGCGAGGACGGCTGCAAGCAATGAACCGAGCGCCCGCAACAACAACATCTGTTGCACGAATAGGCTGGCTCAACCGGTGAAATATCACGATCTCATAGACGACAGGCGTGAAGTAGAAGTATGCTTCTGCCTTTCTAAGTAAGTGAGGTGCCGGAGTCCCAATTTCAGTTCTCTCTCTTTTCCTATCCCTTTTAGGAAAGGATAGGATAGACCAGGGTGGTGATTGGACGGGGACAGCATAAAGGGGTTAATGTTTTTTTTCCTGTCCTGTCCCTCCTCTCTCCACTAAACGTGGGCAACGCATCTGCGATGCGCACTGCGCACGATGCGCAGACGCGTTGAGTAATCCGCTCCTCCTTTGCCACTTAGTTACTCTTAAGGAGGTATTGGCTAGGTACCTTCTGCACCCTGCCACCTCAAGTCAGATGCCTTGCTTGGATGTGGAACGTAAACCACAAAGGTTAAAATCGAAGTGG
>JWHW01022267.1:57052-79205 GCA_000931545.1 Papilio glaucus
GTATGCCCCTCGTGGGGTGAGCCCCACAGACCCCCCTGTTGCCCTGAACAGTGGACATGTATAAGGTGCATTTTACAAACGTAAAAAAAAAAAAGGGTCCGCCATCAGAAATCCATTCATAAGTATTTTTACGTTTGGTTCTCCGTTACCTAATAGGTACCTACTTGCCGGTTTTCATTAATTGTTCAACTTATTTACTGTTATTTGACATCTCAGATACAAGTCGTAATGTAGTCTTGCATGGAATGTAGCACGCTGTGAGCAAGACTTGTAAAAGTGTTGCGATAGCTTTGGCTAAGAAAGCTCACATGTTTATAAATATGACATCAACAGTAGTTAGAAACAATTTAATTCATTCCCTCGCGCCTTCGAGAACCAAAATCCAAGTTTGTTTTGTTATGCCGACGGTCACTTTTATTGAAATTTACGTTCCACGCCTACACTGAAGCTGTTTTAATATAAATTAAACAATGCCTGCACCATCAATTAAATAAAAAAGTGTAGTTTTAATTTTAAACACCTATATTGTGTGTTAACTAAATTAAGTAACTTTATTATAAAGCAGATTTATTATAACATTTGTTCTAAAAGAATAGTGTAACCAAGATAAAAAGAAGATACGTCAAGATAGACAGTGTTAAACTAAATCAATGTTAAACATGGTTTTGTAGTCAGAAAATTTAAACACGCGTTTTAGCAGAGTTTATTTCTTAGACAGTGTTTACTAAACACGTGTTCAACTATTGATCGTTGACGAATCAAACATTTTCGATATTCGTTAAACTGTCGAATCGTTATAAGCGTAGACAAACGGTAATACTGCCGAACTCACTAATTAATAAATCAAGACTCGTCTGGGCAAACAGGGGTCGGCTCGCCAACATCGGTATTTGAGTTTGGGATTATGAAAGCCATTATATGTAATTACTCAAGTTGTTCGATTATTTTGACGGTAACTGTTTTAATTAAGATGTTTCAAACTAGTTAATTACTTTATGTGGTTACACTTTGAAGCATACCTCGAGGTATATACAATTATTTTATTTTAAAACAGAATAAAAAGACGCAAAGTTACGGACGACCAATTACGTCATGATATAGGTTTTATTTAGTTTGAACATTTAAAAAAAATTACTGCTTTTTGTACATACATTTTTAAAGTATTTTTAAAAGGAGGCTTTAGAAATTAGGTTAATCCGAATCACATGAAGAAAAGTTTACGATTATACACATCAAGTTTTAAAACTTAACATGCATAATTATTATTATTATCTATAACATAGAATTTTATTTCAAAACCCGTTTTATTCGAGACATTCTGTTATGGTCAAATTCATTAAAGGATCAAAATTTCGTGGAAAAGAAAGAAAAACATTAAACACTCACGTATATTGCGAAGGCGACGCGGCTGGAAGTCATCTCTCGAATAAGCGGCCCCAGCTCGGGCCGGGAGGTCCTTTCAAATATCAATTATGTCACCGGCCTTGTCTCACTAGAGGTGATTAATTAATTAGGGGTCTTCCTCGGAAACGCTTCAGGATACTACCGTTTAGGGAAACAACTTTAGTTTCTGTTCCCCCTTGCCCAGCAGGAGCAGGCATTATGAATTATGTCTAATACTCTATTATAATGTAACTAACTCGCTCACTGATTGTTACTAGCTTTATCCAAAGACTTATTTCACTGAAAGAACCGCTGCTCTATGCCGCTGCTCTATGTGTTGCCAATAAAGGTTTTAAGCATGTTGCTTAATAAAACAGTCCAGAAACATTCGCGACACGAATCTCACACTTTTCCCGTGCTCTATTGTTTTTTCACTTATCTTTTTTTTTCTAACGTGTCGCGTGTGCGTGGCCAGTTCGACCTCCTTGGCAGTATATGAACTCTTTGGTAGTACGAAAGAGGTTAAATATACATTAAATTACAATATTAGCGTTCGGAAAATTTATATTTCAATATGAAGAATAAGTGTAGAATGAAATACCGTTATTTAATTAAATTTATTGCGAAAACCTGGTTATTTTCTTTTTAGCACAAAATTAAATGCATCAAGAATTATATCTAATGGTTTTAATTAAATCTTAATTGGACTTTTGTTAGACATAATACAATTTTCAAATTTTCCACAGTATTCAAATTATTCTCTTATTAAGGCGATAAGAATGCTTAGATGTTGTCAAACGTAATGTTTGATATCAAAATAGTTTCATTTCATATTTTTTTTTAAAACGAGTAGTTCAGCCACGACACGTTCAACAACATATATAATATATGAACCAGTAGGCGTGAGACTACAGTGTCTATATATTCTCCTACCCGATGTCAACATTGCGCAACATAACCTCAACAAATTTTTAACTTGATATTTTTTTTACGTTAATATTAAGACTTTATAGTAGCTTTGATGATTTTATTTGTTATTTGATTTCATATAAAACAACAAAGTTTTTAATTTTTTAGCGTTACCAATTCTTAAAATTCTTGCTCCCCCGTTTTTCGATTCTACGAGAGATTTTTAATGACCTCTATCTTATAGAACATATCTATAACGTCCGGAACTGATAGGTGCATTCCGCGGACCATGAGATAGCTAATGAATGTGTCGTAAACACGGAGCAGAGCTGAAACGTATTTTGCAAGAAACTTTAGAAATGTACTCATTAGACAGCCTAGACGGTTCCAAGATGTCATTTTTCAAGAGGATGTTACACTACTAACTAAACTTTTATTGCTTATTCATTTACAAAAGCCAACAATAAAATTGGGTTTTACGAACCTGGCCTTCTAGCTGTATTACTAGCAGTATATGTAATTTTTAATTTATTGTATGTATACATACAATATACATATTGTATATAAAAATATACAATAGGCATTTGTCACTCACGTGTTTTCTATATAAATATGTGCAAAAATATTGCAATTTATAAATCCAATGGAAACTGGAGGGATCTTCGCTCGAGTGATTAGTGAATTGTGACATTGAAATTGCACCTCAAAGCCCCTCGTGCAAGATGAACTAATTCTTTCCATTGAACAGTATCCTGCACGAGACGTGTCGTGTGTATATGACAGGATAATGGGCTCACACCCCCGTCGCACTATAGTCGATATTATAACAATTATATTCCCCAAATAGAAACATTATCCTCACCAATTTATACATTTTGACGAGACGAAAATATTTTGTACAAAAATGTTTTTTGGTTATTTTAGCAATGTTTATTTACCATCATAGGGATTACATTAAATAATGAACTTTATACGTATTCCATAGAATACATTTACATACATTTAAAGTAGACATTGTTGTCTTGAACTCAAGACATTGAAAGAAGTCAAATGTTCAATCAGAACAGTTGCATACGTTAAAAGCTTTTGAAACAAATTAGTGAGCCTAATTTTCATCAAAAAGCGACCATTAATGCAAAAAACGTACGGCAAAATAACTATGGAGATCAACGCCGATGCAAAAGAAAACACTTAATTAGAGATGGCACGCAGAAAAGCGATGGTGGTTGTATTCAATCTTTGGAAAAAGCTTTCAAGCTTTCACGAAGATAACGATAGCCAAAAAAAAAAAATAATTTTATATATTTATGAATAAATATGCGCTCACGCCCGTAACCAAGAGGTTAAGGCAGAGATTATGGATTTCCATTTGGCGCGATCCTGGTGCACCGCTCTCTCTTCTTCTACATTCATACATCTACGCATGCATGCTCGTCGGTTCTGGGTGCTCCTTATATCGCCCTTTTTTAGTAAGCCACTAATCCGATCGATATAAGGTCTCCTAGGGCGTTCCCTACCAACACTGCCACTCACTTTTGCAACATAAATTTGTTTCGTTATTCTCTCTTCATTCATCCTTTCAACATGCCCGAACCACTGAAGCATACCTTTCTCAATTCTAGTCACAACGTCCACTTTTAAGCGACACTTTTCCCTTATAACGCTATTTTTAACCCTATCATTCAAAATCACGTCTAACATACTTCTTAAGGATCGTATCTCAACGGCATTAACTCTACTAGCATGCTTTTCCTGCCAAACCCAGCTCACACTTCCATATATTAAAATGCGGACTAGTACAGCATTGTGTATTGCCCGACGAGCCTTCATAGACACATTCTGACTCCTCAGTACTCTACCTATAGCCCCATTCATTTTATTTAATATAGCTACCGTCTCTACTAAACATACACCACAAATTAAAATGTTATAAAAATATCTTAACACCTACATATTTGTTGAAATACAGAACTTTCAAGTTTGTTTAGAGACATATACAGATAAATGTTGATTTTATATACAAGTCTATTTAATAAAATGTTCGTCTACCGATTTCTTCCAGAGAATATTCCGATAAGTTTCGATAAAGGCTGCGAAGGCGCGGGTCCTGATTTCCTTTCATTTCCTTTTAGGAAACTTAAATAGAACTGAGACTTCCCTGACGACGGGCCACCGAATCAATTATTTGCGTTACGAAACTTTCCTACGATTTGCTCCGTATAATAGTGGAGTCTGCTATTTCTTGTCTCACATGCTTTGTAGATCTGTGACAACATTTTAAACTCTTTTCCGACTATTACACATTGACCCAAGTATTAAAAATGTCAATGACATTTATAAAAAATATATGTATTAAAAACGACTTTGCCTGGGGAGCTCTAATTACGTTGATCGGATCGCTACCTAACTCCAGATCTAGCCCAGGTCGATCTGAAGACTTCCTGAAAATTTCATAGAAATCGATCTAGTCCTTTCGGAGTCTATACATTCATACAAAAATCGCATTTTTATATGTATAGATAGGATATATTTCATAGTACCTTAATAAGAGGCAAAAATGTATTTTAGATTTTGATGGGGCCAAAAGATTTTAGAAGGCTATGTCAATACTGGTCAAGGTTGCGGGAGTCCACTTGATGAGGGCAGCAAGGTACCGATCTTTGTGGCGATTCTTGAGCGCTTACGTTAAGCAATATGTGTAAAAGAAATAAAACACTGATTCTTTCTTGTTTCTTTTGATAGCAACTAGTTAAATTCACTGTATTTGTTTCAGCTACGCAACATGGAAAGGAGTTTCTGTAAGCCGGTATCGAAACGCTGGAAGGCGTTGCTGTTAGTCCTATGCTTTTTATAGCTTCATCAAATGAGAATTGAATGTTGGATTGAAATATCTATACGCGTATCACAAGGGTTCACAGTAGTGACTTTTATTTCGAGAGAGATTAGGTTCGGCACCAGACAAATATTACCTGATATCACCGAGTGACTGGTAGCTATTTCAATCTGCTGGACTTCTTTTGGCCTGTCTTTACCCTATATTATGTATTTATATGTGATTGTACTTGTTTTATGTTATTTGTACGGAAAAATATATTCATGCATCGGAAGATGAAATCAGTGTTGTGGAACCCACAAACCCATCCTGATCGCTGTTCTCTTCGTTTGATCGTAATTTAATTTATAATGTTGTGTGACAAATTTCCACTTCTATTCAAAAGAATAAACTTTTTCTTTCTTTATTTCTTTCTATTAGCCAATAACCGTCGTGTAAATTTATTAACTGTATATATTAAAGATAATAAATAACACAAAGTATAATTAATCGCAATAACCTATTATTTTGCACTAAGCTTACCACACAGCTACGAAATTAAGTGGACTGTGGTAAAAAGATAAGAGCTTAAATATACAATAAGTTAAAGAAGAAAAAGCCCTGAATTGCGTTCAAGATGTTGCTATGGAAGTTCGCAAGTGCTCGTCAGCAAATTATAGTCTAACTTGCGAATTGCCGCAGGGACAGAAGTTTGCAACGTAAAGCTAAACTTGCCACGACGCAAACTTATGATTTCCATTAAATTTTGTCGCAGACATAGCGATACTTCTTGATTAAAAATTATTGACCAGCTGATTTTCTTCAGTTCTACGTCTTGTATTATACCGTATCATAGGTAACGTAGGTAGGTAAATATTAAAATATTTTTTTACTTATTAAGTACTCTTAACTACAATTTTAACTTACCAACACACGTCAACAGCGTTGTTATTGTATATTTATAATAATTTTAATCACATACATAAATCATTTGGGTACTGTACGCGAGAAGTTAATATTTTTTTTCTTTTCTCTTATCATGTATTTTTAAGAAAAAAGGAATAAGATAAAGAAAAACTACTGAAAAAATCTATCTATGCTTATACAATAAAGCTGAAGAGTTGATATGTTTCAACGCACTATTCTCAGGAACTATCAATTGGAGTTGACCTTACGAGCCGAGCCTCGTTACGACCCTTTTAGGACCTATTCCTAAGCGAGCAGGGTGTAATGCGATGCGAGGGATTTGACAAAAATACTCTCATTCTCTAGAAAAAGGTAATCTAATTTCATTTAAATTAAACGGGTGGTGGGTGGCCCGCGCATAGCTAGTGTATGTATATGGAAAGAAATATGAGATTTGTCAGAGATTTATTTGAATAAAACACAATTATTAAATATAAAATGTGAATTAAATCTAATGACGTAACAGGGTCCAAATAAATATCCAAATCGCGATAGTATAGAATAGGTCCAACTCGATTGGGAATGAGCCACAAAGTTTTGTATGTACCTTTATATGTAATCTGTCTTTTATGTTATCTACCCCTGCAACGCTTTATTAGGCTAGTCTGTTGCACATGCGTAGTGATGATTATTATTTAATTCAAACGTTAACATTCCCCGCATGCCAATTACGTGTTAATGACCAGAGTAAGTGCAATAAGGCTTAAAGTATTGTATTTCAAACTAATGGAGGACATAAATTGTTACTAGTATAAAATATTATTGATTATTAGGTTAACGTTTTATTTCTTAAGAGGAATCTAGCGATCCGATATAAGTAAATAGCAACAAACTTGTGCAACTGCGGAGATAACATAGTAAGTATGAACTCAGACGTCGACGCAAATAAGGTTTATTTATTAGAAAAGTTTCTAATAGCAGCAGTAAATCAACAACATGTCAGAGTAACGACAACAAATGAATAAACGACTCTTTAATAATATGAAGAAAAAAAAATAGTGTGTTTTGTTTCAGACATTAACGGCCCTTATCAATAATCTATCTATCCGTCGTTTTAGTAACTAAAGATTGACAAATTTATCCTTTTGCCATTATTTCCTTTTAATAACTTATCGACGATTAGCACTTCCTATCGAAACTAGAAATCTGTCATCGGGCGCACGTATAGCTTACTAGAGATAGACACGCTCAGACAAATCGTGCTTACCTGCTTTTCAATAAAAGTTTCAAGTTACTCTCGGATAGACGAAGCTATCTCTAGTAACGTGATTCTCTTATCGATACAAATCGGTCGGTAACGTTGCGTTTTGAGAATAATATCACTGTAATTTCTATTAATTATGAAATATTGTAACAGCCTTAAACCATTGCTTCATCTTTAGAAAATCCTTTGTTGACTGAAAAAATAGGTCTATCAAAATTTGCATACCATGTAAAATACATTATGAAAAATGTACTTTTTAGTATGCGCTCACGCCCGTAACCCAGAGGGGTAGGCAGAGATATTGGATTTCCATTTGGCGCGATCCTGGCACACCTCTCTCGCTTCTTTTACATTCATACATCTACGCATACATGCTCGTCGATTATGGGTGCTCCTTATATTACAGAAAATAATGTAACACGTTATTGGTATAATATAAATAATAACAACTTCCAATTCAACAGTCAAAACGTTTTGTTTAATTCTTGACTTTGTTAAAAAAATATCATAGTAAAATAATAACTATAGTAAATCATACGAAATATAAACATAATTTTTAATACACTGTACGTATCAATACAGTATTTTATACAATAATACAATAAAAATATGACTAGTTGTCACTTTCATCGTGACATTGTTTCGTGGTTATAGTAGAACAAAACGTTCGACGAAGGTTAGATAAGTGAGAGGGAAAAAGTAATCTATCGTCGGATATAGATTGATGATACTTATGCTTATTGTCAAACGCAAATTTAAGATAGATAAGCTTTAACTGTTAGTGGGGGATAACGATCTATCCGTAATCTTAGATAGGTTATTAAAACGGCCGTAAGATTATAGCCAATTTAAATGCAGATACCAAGTACGTATTTGAATGTGTCTTCTTATGATCTGAAATAACCATTACCGAATGATAATAGATACCAAATAAAGTCAGGGCCGGCGTACAACAATAGCTAAATCTCTATCTATTATGACATCGTTGATTTGGTTCGTCGTGGTTAAACTTAGTGGTAATAACTATCGTGCAACGATTATCGGAAATGTAGTTAGAGGCTTTTAAAACTTATCTCTCCTTTAAGAAAAGCACGCTTCTACTTTAAATATAAATAAAAATAAATATGCGCGCACGCCCGTAACCCAGAGGGGTAGGCAGAGATCATGGATTTCCATTTGGCGCGATCCTGGCACACCTCTCTCGCTTCTTCTACATTCATACATCTACGCATACGTGCTCATCGGTTATGGGTGCTCCTTATATCGGCCTTTTTAGTAAGCAACTAATCTGATCGATATAAGTTCAACACTGCCACTCGCTTTTGCTACATAAATTTGTTTCGTTATTCTCTCTTCATTCATCCTTTCAACATGCCCGAACCACCGAAGAATACCCTTCTCAATTCTAGTTACAACATCCACTTTTAAGCCACACTTTTCCCTTATAATGGAAAATTTATTTATTTTTATGCCTTTATTTTTCTACTTTAAACTGACTCATAAAAATATTAAAAATAATATTAATGCTCCTGCATGGATAAATTTACTTTTACTAGTAACCACGTAACAAGTTTGCAAATGTTATCATGTTTCTGAGGTTAATTAATAGAGGGTATTAGGAGTATAACTAAAGATAAATGATTTTCGCAAACAATTCGCTGTTTGCGGATCGTGCCCCGATGGGGCTTTGGTTTAAGTTGCGATGCGTGCGAAATAAACTCAGCGAGAGATTATATTCGAAGTTTAAAAAAAATATCTATACTGCAAATCTTGCAGTTGAAATCATTTATATTCAGAACACGAATCGCTTTAAAAATGAAAAGAAATAAAATTTAAAAGATTTCAGAATTATTTTATTTAATTCTTATAAAAACGTACGTATAGAAGCGTATTTATACGTACGTCGAATCTTTTTGTATCATTGATGAAAAAGGTCTTGTAACTTCACAAGTGTTGTGTCAGAAATAGCACATCATCGAAGTGAGTCGCCTTCTTAGTTAATTTTGTTACACTTTCGCTGAAACTGAAAGTCATTGACTCTAAAGCTCTATTCTTGCATGGAACGATCACGACGGAATTTTTGTCGTTCAGATTATTTATCAATGATTAAGTTTTTAATAAAATGGTTAAAATCTAGTTAATTTCACAGGCAACTGTTTCCGTCGCCTGAGTTTTTGTAGAGTTAAACCTGTTCTGAGATTAAGTCAGCGAATCCTATTTGCCGAGTTCAAACTTGTGTATCGCCCTGGCACATACCTGAAAGCTTAACTAACTGAATAAGGAGCGTCGCCCGAAACTCTGCGATACAAACTTTCGACTTGCAAGATTTGCGAAAACGCTTTCTGCTACCTGTGTTAGGGTTCGACCAGATGAAACATTTACATAAAATTAAAACAGCCTCACGATTTATATTTATTACGAAAAACCAACAAGCAGCTGGTTAATTCTGTCGAAATGGAATCTCCATTTCTTCTTCGTCCGGCCCTTTTTTATGTGGAGTCGGCACAGTGCACCCGTAGTCCATCCTGTAGTAGGTTTTGGCTTAAGGTTTTTTTACGGCAGGCCGTCTGTCTCACGCCAACCTTACTCGGGCTATGAAATATTAATAGGTTATTGAAAATAATTTACTAATACGTCTATTTAATTTCTCTATTCCCAAATAAGCTTAAATTTGTTTGGATATTGTTCACGTCAAAAGCTTTACAAAAGTATTAAAAAGTAAAACCTTACGGTATTAAATACAGCAAGTAAATCTGGCGATCAAAGAAACTTGCACATACCCAGCCAAATGACAAACGTGTAAATTAATGTTAATCGCATATCAACAATAGCGGTTAATTCTACTCTCCATCTTCTAAGAGGATTAAAGGATTATTGCATGTGAATTCGAGATCCATGTTTACGTAATCGTCATAGTTGGCCAGTCAGTACGTATTTGTGTTCATAATTATGCCATTAAAACTACGTCAACTGCATTCGTTGCCGTTAAGTTTTTTCTTTAGTACTTCTTCTTCCCTCTCTTGGAGAGGAGGCCTGCGTTCCTGCAGTGGGGAACGTTCTAAAAAAGGTAGATTTAAGATTTATTATATTTTAGTACTTTGCCCAGACACGCATAGAGGCTAAGCCTAGAATATTAGGTAAATACAAAAAAATATATCGTGTATATGGTTCATAGCAGTTATTATATGTGTGATAAGTTATTCAACATTTCTTTTCTATAAAGCATTACTTTATTATTATTTAAATTAATGAGTTTATTTTTAATTAATTTCTAAGATCGTATGTTACATAAAAAAATATTTTTTATTAAGTAACACACATAATTTACATTTAATGCATCTTAGTTTGTTTTAGCCTAAGCAGCACCTAAGTATTTGAAAAGCTTCAAAAGTGGATTTAGAAACACGTCGCACTCGTTTCAAGTTGTCCTGAATGCGCTTCAAAATAATTTAGTGAAAATTTTAAGTTCCTTTTTATAACAAGTCCTTTTAATAATATACATATTCACATTTAAATAGTAGTAATAAAATAAAGCGTGTATATTTATATTAATGTTACGAGTATACACTTTTTAGTATCTTAGTATAAAAGATCTTAAATTTCTTATGTCTTAGTGTTATATAGATTAACTTTATTTAAAAATGTTTTAAAAGGATTTCATTGATGTAAAACTTTATAACGGCTTGAATTTTTATTTCAAAAAATTACCATAAGAGTATCTTTTGACACAGTTGGAGTTTGGCAGCTATGAGACATTTGCTTCTCGTTTACAAAATAAATTTTCCCGAGTCTGGCGGAAGTCATTTCCCAGGCCGTTGATACATGAAATTTATTAACCAATAAAACAACTTAAAATTCCTATTTGGATTACTTCCAAAATATATTTGTTTTTAAAATTATAACCAAAATGACAGTACGACAATAACATGATCATGTAATATATATTATTTAATTCTGATTATCATAAATCCTATTTTAAAAAATACGCTTATGCTTGTACTAGGAGAATAAAAGCAGCCTTTAACCAGTTATTACGATTTCTTTGTTTTCATAACATGAAAAGTTAAATTACGTGTTGAAAGCGCTTGTAGTTTCAATTATCAGTGAAAAAACAATGATGTGAAGAGTTTTAAATATAACAGCGCTTTATTTTAAGTTGTGTTTCTTTACCGGGATGCGGCAAAACATCGCTCTTGTACCACCTCGACTTAAGTAAATTCAATTAAGGACAATATGAACAAGTAAAAGCAAAAGACCAATTGAAATGTCGCCAATTGGAAAATGATTGATTGAGAGACGGAAGCTATCTAACCGTGGGTTTGCATTGCCAAAAACATTCATATACATATATTGTCATTTCAGTTTGTTAAGAGAGAAAACTTGTATCGCAACACGATGTTACGCCAGTGGAAACCCACGGTAAGTGTTAGGCTAACTCCACCCATCTCAGTAGAATTATGAAGCATCGAGGCTTACTTTAAAACGTATTTTAAACAATAATAAATAATACGCCAACTACATTTTGTTTGCGAATCGCTAATTTTGAAATTACTAAAGTATACGAGTTGTGGTATTTAGAGTACAAATCGGGATGACCCTACTCATAAAGGTCCCAAAATATGTTGTAAGCGCGAGGAAGGGACAAATTTATGTAGCTTGTACACAAAAAGCGACGGTCATGTTCAACGCTGGAGATACTTGTGGAAGCATGGACTTTGACGGCGGCTTGGATAAGGTTAATTTATTAGGAAAGTTCCTAAAGCGAGGGGACAACAGTAAATCAGCAACGTATCTGGAGAAGGACAACTAGTGAGCACGTAAATAGAAAATGTTTGTGCAATGTATACAAAGATAGTCTGACGTAATGCCCTGTGAATATTGCTTAGCTATTAACAATTAGAACTATTAAAGATAACATTTGTATTTATTTGTACGTAATACTACTAATCTACTACTAATCTTTGAATCTAATGCATCATTTTTAGTAATATTTCGTTAATTGTTTCAAAACAATACCAACCGGAAGTAATAAAACTTCAAATTATTTACTTTTTTATAATATATATCCAAGAGAAGGCAACAGTTTAACCTAAACACAAGAGAAATCTATGTTGCAAAAGTGAGTTGCAGTGTTGGCAAGGGACGTCCCAGAATAACGTATATGGATCAGATTAGTGACATACATACTATGGCATGTCTGTGTATATGTATAATGAAGTAGAAGCGAGAAAAGCATGCCAGGATTGAGCCAAATAAAAATCCGTAATCGTCCTCCTACTCCTCCTAAAAATCCTACCTCTCTGGGTTATAAGCGTGAGCGTATATTTATTTTACATAGTCGTACAAGTATTAAATTAAACATTGTATTTGGGAACGAATATTGAAATGTGGATATGAACGAAAAATCTGTATTATACGAGTATATCTTTGAGAACACATACTTTATACCATTATGTTTAAATAGTTATGAGAAAATAAAGAATCGATCCGCAGGAGTCGGGCCCCATGTGGTTATTTACTTATCATAGTGATATAATGACTACATTTTTTGTTCTAGTCTCCCGCTGAGATATAAATATTCTGATTTAAAGTATTCGTCGAATTTGCGCTATTACTTAAGTATCGTTAAATATCTAGATTTCGTATCTATTCCTTCTACCTAAATTTATTACCTGCAAAATAACAGATATTTTGCAGGTAACAAATTTTGGTAATTAATGTATTACTTATTATTACATATTAACTGTCCAATATTTCGATAAACCACCAGTCCATTCAATAAACGCTTGCAACAATCAGTAGAGATGTAGGTTAGTATTTTTATAAGAAAAAGAAAGGGTAAGTTAAGCAAAGGGAAACAGTAGAAAAGGGATTATCAAACAAATCATCAATCATATGTATATTTGGAATTGTAGATAACCTAAATATATACAAGATAAATATGGAATAAAAAGACGCTTTAAATAATTTATGTAAATTGGTTTATGTATTAAAATACCAAGTGCCACAGTAGGAAGTCTCTTTTACATATTGGTATACGATGCTTACGTATTCAATTCCCCATTTAAAAATTTAAAAGGCTATTGAGATTTAAAAAAGAACATTGCTTACACCCTAAATGTCGTTGTACAGACATGCCAGTTTATTGGCTTTTTATTGAGACATGACAAACATTAAAAGGCGATAAAATTTGACGACAGAAATTCTGTGCGTTGTATTTGTTTAACAGAACGGCTATCGGATTTTAAACAGGTGTTTTCAATCTTTTAAAAATGCACGCTCTCTGTTTTTTTGTGTGAATATTTAAAGGGCGTACTTTAAGAGAAAAATACATAAAATAAATAAGACGTTAACGTGTTTTACCGGCCAGTATTAAATAGTTGTTTTAGCGACTTACCTATTATTGTGTCCCAGCTACTCATTACCATTTGCAACAACCTAAAGATTTATGCATTGCCAGTTTTGGGGGAGTAGAGTAGTTTCCTTATGTGTCGAGCGAAACTTAGAAGTACACATCTATGATTCTATCTCTATTAGAAGAGTCACAGATGAGCTTGTCACATTCAGATTTCACACTCATTCAGTACACCTTCTCTGGTCAACATCTTTCGGATTTAGTGGATTTGAGATCACGCCAGAGTACTAAAAATAGTGATTTTTTACTGTTATAGTTCTACTGGCGTAAATTATAACCTCATGTTAATTTATTTATGATGAAAATTCCTTTATCACTACGGATTGGGGGTCACTTAGTTCTATACCGATTATTTTAAATATAACCCTTCTAATTATTACAACGAGGAGGCGACCTCAAACGTTCTATTAGATTTGACGTAGGAACAATTAGTAATAAACTCATCTCGGCCAAATGCACTTGTTCCACGCTTCACATTCAATTATATTTAACTAGAAACAGCCATTTGTATCAATTACGGTCGACGCTTAATTTGGGTAAATACCAATTTTATGGGTATAGTGGATTATTGTGGCCACGATAGAGCAAAGTGACTCTAAAGGGTTTTGAAATTTAATAGATCGGTGTTTGATGGACGATAGTTACAGAGGTCCGGGTGAGACCTTCTGATGAAAATTTATTGATTTTATATTACAAGGTTTAAAACAGATCGTGTTGGTCTTGATAGCCAGGGAATTTATTACTATGGATTGGGAACGGGCTGTTTCTAGAGAATGTTATTTAATTATTTACTTACTGCAGTATTGGTGAACTTGCGAAATTCGTGATGCTAATTTACAAAGAAGCTTCGTAAACAATAGAAGAGTCATTCGTGTTTGAATTAAGATGAACTATATTCCACTATTTATTTCCTCTAAACAGTTTTTGAGTGCTAACAAGGCGCTCTCAAAAACCGCCGTTTGCATTTAACTTATTAAGCAATAAGTTTGAATTTATGAAATAAATATAAAAACAAAACGCACTGAACACAATGTACGTGACTTTGCGTTATCAGATATCCCATTGAGAGTATGAATAAATTGCCTTTTAAAAACCAACCACACCAACAATATTGACAATGATTTTGAATGTATATCAATGGGTGTTTCGCCCACCTCATCATCATAATGTGTATTTACAAAGGCAAGGAATGCATCGTCCAGTGCATTACCATTTCGATATATAGAGAGCTCGATACCTTTCTCGCGACGAGCATCGACGACTGTCAGATAGTGATCGGAGTAAAAAAACGTTCGACCCTCCCGATTTAAAGTATAGATAACGTACGATGTTTACTGTTCTCTACTGTGCATTCTAGTTGGATTACTCAGCTCTTTGACTGGATCTCGTAGCTATATTAGAATTAAAACTTTTTGTATCTCGAGATATGTACGATAGCTACACGATAGTAGACTACACACTACGATATAGAATATTGGACTATACTTACTATATACTTCTTCATTTCCTTATCCACTCTCCCACTTCCTATAATAAAAGTCGGCAACGCGATGAATGTGGCGATCATTATTGTTAACCCCGGCTAATTTCGTTCCGCCGTAGAGTTAATTTATGTTGTGTTAACTTATTAACTGTACTTGTATTAAATTGCTGGATGGTTTTAAATTGGTTATACCCGGGTCGATCTCTGGATCGAAAGCACATTGAGCTTATTCACAGTGGGGGTTACTCATTTCCCGACTTTGGTGTGAAATCCGCGCGTGATTTTATTTTCGCGCGAATTAGTTTTTTTTTGCTGCAACTACTAGATAATTACTTAATTAGTACATTATTTTGATGTATCTCGTAAGGTTTAACCAGCGCTTTCAATGTAAGCGCACAAAACATGTTTTTTACGACATCATATTACAAATCGTTGAAATTCTTTGCCTTTATCTATTATAACAAGCATGTACTCGTATTATAGACATTGACCTTAATCTTAAATCAAAATGATTCCATGAAAATCGCATTAAAATCCGTTGCATGTATTGAAAGATTTAAGGGAACAAACAACGGAAGCTAATTTTATAGTATGTTAAGATAATGTCCCCATAACATCAAGTGAGCCCCTTGAGGGACGCAACATCGCTCATAATTAACACCTAGTTTTCAAAAGTAAAAAACTGATGATCATGAACGATACATCGATATTTTAAAACATCGATGCATTGTTTGCAACCCTAGCCTTTTGATCGTTTACTACCGTCTATCAATAAATGAAAATCATGTTTTAGACTTCTATTGCTGGCTCTGGTTAATACAAGATGATGATGATAAGTCTATTTAATGTTTTTAAAATAAGAAAGATTCATTACAATAGTGTTGTTTTCCATTAAATAAATTTAATTTACAATCGCATTTAAAATTTCTAAATGTAACATTAATTACCTTTTTTTAATAATTCGATACACAATGATCAATCGAAAAGCAGTTTAAAGTGCTGAACTCACTTATAGCCAACAATGAATACAATTGAATTGTCAATAGGCTTCTGAACGTTAAGCCTATTTAACTTTTACGTTACTATTAAGCATTTTAAAATGTTTTGTATACAAATGTCAAATACGAAATAATGTATTCGAATAAATGAAATGGAAATCAGAACAAAAGAATTATGACCACGTGGGCTTAAAGCCCACGCAAGCAACAGCACCCACGGCTCAAGCGATCTTCAAAACTTTGTTTAACAATCGACGTCACCGGAGAAAACAAATGATAACTTTACTATCTGTACTGTTGTTTGGACATAATAACAATAAATTAGGGGGATACTATAATATTGTAACGTAATAAATGAGACATGTAACAAATCCAACAAGAATCATTTTTTTTCAAACCGTTAATTTGTTGAAAATATTATGTGAGATAGATTTTACAACAATATATTTGTTTGCAAAAAGTAACACGTTGCTTCTTCAGAATTAAAATGATTATTCTGACAGTTTGCTGTATCAAATCAAAATTGACGAATGGTCGCGCTCGATTCAAATGTAGACCGCCAATCCAGTTTGTCCACTGGATCCAGTGCATTTCCGTGAGAGTTCATATTATTCCAGTAGTAATCCAGCATTAGTTTCGATCGCTGGACTGGAATAATGTAAACAGGCATAAAGTAAGATAATTAATTTGAGTCAAGAAGACTTATCATCGTATCGAGCTGAATTTAATGTCTGAAACTCGATTGACACAATATCGTTCATCTCTACAATAATCCCTCATTGAAATTAAGTTAGTAAAATCTTAATACAATTATATATTTTTCTGTTCTAGGAATATTAAATATTGCTACAGCTGTCATGCATTAGAAAGTTCGACTCAAAGTCTTATCGATGATCCTACTTTTCTTGGAAATTACGGATCACATATTTTATCCGTGACTGCTTTCATAGAAATCTTAATGCTTAGCTCATCACCTGTTCCTGTACCGCTCATTAACGTTATTTTTTCTATTATGAGGTGTCAAACAAGGGCAAGTTCACTTGATTTTTGTTGCTGGTGATCAACCACTGCTACCCACCGCCCCAACAAACAAATAACTAGCTCATAACTTTCTAGTCTTCATTAGAGACAAAGGAAGAAGCTAGATAAAAGCAAAGGAAGAGAAAGAGAAGGGAAAGGGGATTGGTCTTCTGTATCAATAAGGATTCCATTCTGTGAGGAAATGGTGTTATATAAATTTTGGTAAAATGTATTATACAATTTTCCAGAAAAAAGTATTTTTATATCACATATTAAAAAAAAAAAATTGGCTTGTAAGACCAGACGACGTCGTCGACGTCCCGTTGGTAAAGAAATAAAAATAACGTACAAATAAAAAAACCGTCTAAGAAGTCGTAAACTTTTATACTTATCCCAAAGTTACAGCATTAAGACCTTTATGCTAAGGAAATATCCTTTTCATTTAGTATTCTACAAACCTGGAGCACGACAGTTTAAGTAAACAGACTAACAACAGAAGCTAATGTCTGCCAATAATCGTTATCGTGGAGATAAGTACCGTAACAGAGTACCTAGCCAATTGCCTCAAGATAGGTAGCGGTTAATTGCTTTGTAGATATATACATTTAGATTGTTAAACGTGTAAAGCAAGTAAATAAAGCTGAAACTCCAAGCTTAGAATTGCTTTCTTATAAACATTGCGTATATTTTAACAACTAAGAATCTATGAATTCGCAGTTGTTGATTGATTTACTGAGTATTAAAACAGTAGTAAGTGTAATTACTTTAAAGACAATACGTCTAACAAAAGATGCTGTTCGGGATAGAATAGTGTGGAATTTCTGTTATTTTAACTTAAAATATATGAATGCCTAAAGGCGTCCTCGCTCTGGGCTACTATGCAAGACTTGGTCTTGGATAGGTTTATAATATAAGAGTTATACAGCGAACGGCTGGCGTATTTTTAGGGAATATGCACGCCCGTAACCCCGAGGGGTAGGCAGAGATAACGGATATCCATTTGGCGCGATCCTGGCACGCCTCTCTCGGTTCTTCTACGTCCATATATAAACGCATACATGCTCGTCGGTTACTGGTACTCCGTATATCGCCATTCTTTAGTATACCACTAATCTGGTCGATATGTTCTCCTTGGGATTCCCTGCCAACACTGCCACTCACTTTCGCAACATAAATTTGTTTCGTTATTCTCTCTCCATTCATCCTTTCAACATGCCCAATAGAAAAACAAACACGTAGAATAGATTTGAAAAAAAAAACAAAAGTAGTCGACATATCTCTTAAAAACTCTCTTGAAGTGGGACAGCAAGTTATCAATTCCAGAAGAGTGACGAAATTTTTTAAATGAAAGCGGTTTATGTTAAGAATGTACGTATATATATGTAGGCATTGTCAGTTTAGGCAAATCGATGACGTTCTTAGAACACCTAAAGGTTGTTAGATGTGGATAGCAGAGTATCGTAAAAGGTATGTAGTGTGGTATTTCTCTAGCACCCGATTTTTAAGGATTCATGGTGATAAGTAAACCTTTTAAGTTTTGGAATAAGTGATAAGTGTAAAACTATTTAGCACTTAAGTTATGTGGACTTATATATTTTAAATGTAATTTAATTTTATAAAGTAAACGAAAACACGACGTAAAAAAATACAAATGGCCATGTTGGGCGTATCTACTGAAGTCTGTATTCACAGGGTGGGGCCCATACCAGCACACCTTTATTTATTTTCATACATAAATTATTCAAAAGCAAAACGATATAATGCGATGTTGAGTAAGATAGTAACTAATTTGAATTTAATTCCATGCGTCCCGCATTTTTTTAACGGAAATATAAAATATAATGTGTAAATTCTGTGCGGACGAACTGGTCGTGTGTTTTTGTGATGTTCGTTGACGAAACACGTGAGACGCCAGATGTTTCCTTCGCACTTTGATTTTTCTTTAACATTATGTAAATTCCTAATTTGATTACATTTTATGACACATCCGGAAGGATGCACACCGTGTCTGGCTTTTGTATATTTTTTCTGATTTACTAATCATCAAATACTCTAGCATTCATATTTCTATTAACGGTTGAAGAAAACCAGTTCTATTTGAATTGTTAAAGAATTTTAATAAAGATTGAGCATGTTAATAAAGTTATCTTATGTATTAACGGACAACCCAAACTACTGGGCGGCCTAGATACTTGAAATTTCGTAGGAGAACACTAATAAAGGATTTTTCTAAATTCATTCCTTAAAGGTCTAAAGTAGGAAAGGGAAATTCGTATGGAGTAAACGGAGCCGCGGGTAAAACCGCGGGGAACTTGTTGTTTATAAGGTTGCCTTTCATGAATATATATATAAAACCCTAAAATAAATATTGTGTATGGCTTAACCTTTTGTAACGGTGTGTGGAAGTTGTTTATATTTTATCTCAAAAAAATTATATCAATGATGGAATGATAGAAGTTAAAAAGCTGTCAATATAAATTAACTTTTATGGTTTCGTCACACCCTGGCACATCGATACCTTAGTTCTCGAATATCGCAAATTGACACTTTTTACACTTTTAGGTGAAAAAATATCGATTACGACGGAAGTGAAGTTAAGTGACGTGGAAACTGTCTCTTGCCGAGAAATCGAAATCCATTAAGGTGTAAAGTGACTTGGTTTGACGTAATGACGTTTCGCTTCGTCGATGAAAATATTAGGTCATTATTTTTAGTGAAGTCTATCCATTTTTTTTGGTCGAAATGTTTCGTATTAAAAGTACTGTTGACATATTTATTATGATAAAACTTCTCTCTTATTCATTGTACGCGATAACAATATATTGTCTTGATAAAGTACATATATGTGGATGGATAAACACTGTAATAGATAAACACGATATAATTTAACTAAACATATCTTTAGGACAAGATATAAGCCGTTAAGATGTTAAGTGATGTGATGGTTTCAAACAAAATTCGTAGTTTATCAGCTTTATTTATAAAAATATTTCGTATCGTGTATGTATGTCATTTTCATATTGTAAATATGATATGTATTTCGGAGGTGTATATTTACAGATGGGGGAGTATCTGTTTATGTTTTTATTATCAAAACTTATAAGAGGGGTGAATAATTTTATATGCTTTTATTTTTTACAGGTCGTTAAGTGCAACAGTTTATGACAGGGGTGTGTTTATTCTCTACAGAAATTATGAGTAATATTTTAATTTTTGTTATTGCTATTGAGGTAAATAAGATAAGAAGATAATATTTTTTTTTAACTAATGAGATTGTTTGATGTCAAACAAATAGCTATTACTTCTATTACTAAAGGTATTGAACAAGTTCTTGCTTTTAGGCATTTGTTAAGACATCTACGATGTTGTCTCAGACTGACGGGTGTAAGGATATGTCAACTTAACGAGTAGTCTACACAAACTCCTTCTTTTAATGCAAAAGACCGTTCATATATAAAATCAAAGAAAGAAAATATTACTGTGAATACACACTTACTTGAAATATATCAGATTAAATTGTTTAATCGTTTTTGGAAAATTATCAAGTGTACAGTTTGTAGTTAATAAAAAATAAAAGCATGGACGTAAACAGTGAATTTATTTTCAACATTATCTTAGAACACTACCCATTAGATATTTATAAATAAATATGCGCTCACGCCCGTAACCCCAAAGGGTACGCAAAGATTATGGATCTCCTTTTGGCGCGGATTTGGCACATCTCTCACGCTTCTTCTACATTTGTGTTACAATTGTGTTTAGCCAGACAAGCCTTTATAGACACATTCCGACTCCTCACTACTGTACCTGTAGCCCCATTAATGAAATATTTAAAATTTATGTTTTCGAAGTGATAATTTCCTTAGCCGAGTTTAACGATATTTGGTAGGGGAAAATCTTAGGACATTTACATTAAATCCTTAAGAAATCTTAGTCGGTTCAGTTCATTTACCTGTAGACCAAGAGTTCTCAAGTATGCCCTGATTATTATTCGTTCACTTAGGTCTAAAGGCACATAGTAAATATTTTATTACAATTTATAGTTTGAGATTAAAGACACAATACTTAAGTTTTTTACTGCTATGCATGATAGCGTCGAGCTTCAAATTGCTGTTAGAAATTTTCGGGTTTATTTATTTCACAAAGTTTTCTTTGTTAAGTCATGTTTGTCTAGTATTTTATGAGATACAGTAATAATATGTGACTAGCTGACGCGACGTTAAATGGAGCGTGATATACGATTCTTTATCATGTCCCTTCTTATTAAAGAAAGTTTGACTAGTTTGCATGAAGTCTGAACAACGAGTATGATAGCATGAATTCTGAAGAGCACTTTTTACAATTTATGAAAGAATTTTTACGAGTATTTATGGTGATATGTGATATGTATATATAACTTAAACACCAAGGAAATAATAATAATGACCAAAAGATAGCAGAAATAAACAAAAAATCTACCGTAGAGATCGTTGTGAATCTAATAGCTCAAAAAAGGATGGAGGTGGCGTGCTTGCTGCGGTTCACAAAGACATCCCATCAGTTAGGATGAAGAACTGGGAAAGCGACTGTGAGGATTTATGGGTTTATCTCCATTTGAATATAGGTAACAGGATAAAAAATGTAGCTATTTCTGTGGTCTACCTTCCTCCTCCGGTGCAACAAACTGCTCTTAGTCATTATCTACATAGTGTCAACAGTGTATTGAATACTGCAGAAGACATTATAATTCTAGGCGATTTTAATTTGAACTTTATTAAATGGCAAAAGAGCAACGATTTTCCACGTGTGGTTCCTAGTAATTATAAAAACTCTTTAGGTTACTCCTTTGTAGACTTTATGTCTGTCAACGAATTGTACCAGTATAACAATATTCCTAACGTAGATGATAGAATGCTAGATTTAGTTGTAAGTAATATTTCAAACGTAGAAGTAGATAAACCACATGATGTTTTAAGTACAATAG
>JWHW01022272.1:9077-28030 GCA_000931545.1 Papilio glaucus
GTGATTTTCAGAATTGTTATTCCGTTCGCTTTTTGTGTCCTCTAAATTAAATGATTATTTAAAACATAAATACAACTCTGTCTTTTTAGTGAGAAACGCTACAGCCGTTATCCGGTGTCGGGCGTGGGCGAAGAATATTCACTACAACAAAAGTCTGAAGGAGCCGTCCGGATATACCCGGATACAGTTGCAACTTGGACAGTTCGAGGAATAATGTATAAATACGGTTAAGTTAATAAGTAGTGGTTTTATTAAAGTAAATTTTATCCGATTTTCAATGTTGTCATGATATAAAACAATAAGGCGTATCTGTATTAATGGTTCCTGACAAAAATATTTATATATCCGGTCATGGAAGGACCAACGAAATAATGATAATGGTCGGGATAATTATTTAGATAGAACAGTAAATAGTACGACTATTTACTGTTCTATCTAGTTAACATAATGGTTTTTAAGTGAGGATTTTTTAATGATTTCTTGGCAATTCTCCTGCTGCGTACTGAGAAGTTTAAGAAGCGCCTGTACACAGGTAAGAAGTTACGCTTCGATAGCGCGACATAACTATAATTGTATTCCGTATGCCAGTACTCTTTGTTTGTCAAAATAAAGACATTGCAATTGATAACGATTTAATTAAATAACTTGTAATTATAGAAAAATGTCAAAGAGTTGTTAGTTGCCATGGTAACAATTCTAGGAATCTATTGTAATAAGTCGAATGTACATCTTATAAAGTTAGTAGTTCATATACGTGTGTGTTCTGTCCAACAGACTCATCGCCATATCAAACCTCACTATTTCTCTGCATGTACAAAAAGCGATATCAAAATAGAACTTTATTCAACATCTTGTGCTTCTCCCATCTTATCTGGGGTCGTCAAACATTTTCGTCTTCCAAATAGTTCCATCATCTGTTCAGCAGTCACATATTACCTTTCACGCAATCCATCTTTTCGTAGGCCTACATACCTCTCCACTTTAATACCTAACTCCTTGTTACATGCCATTCCTCTCCCCTCCTAATACCCATACATATTGACAAATATTTTTGTCTTTGATATTTTTAACTTCTACACAATGACTCTTGAAGTATCTTGTAAGGTGTTATTTTAATTGAATAGGTATTTGACCCACCTAATAGTGAATAGTAGATAGTAATGAAATTAACTTTTCCAATTTCCATAGATTCCAAGATTTGGTAACAGATCTGTAAGTTGCTTTTACCTAAGTACTAAAATTAACCTAAAATAATACCACTAAATTATGTACGTTAGATTCGACTACGTGTTTCATATTATATTTAATATAATATAAATTACTTTCGTGTTATTTATACTTTGTCAGTGTTATAAGTCATAAGTGTTCATCACAGCGGTACTGTAAGCTTTTCAGTATAAAATATTTTCCTTTATAATGTATAAGTTGAAACTTTTAAATATTACCCGGCTAATGTAAGAATGGCATAACGACAGTGGCGCGTGACTTGTGGCTCGTACCACAAGTAGGTAGTCGCGGACACCGAGTGGCCGCCACCGGCCACACAGTTTTAACAAAATGTATGAAAAATTGTATGAATTGCTGGTCACTGGCCGGTGCCTGTAGTCGGAGGCCCGTTCGACCGACCCTAATTTCTTAATTAAATTTTATAATATTCCCCACAAATTTTTGTACGCCCGAAGTTAGATGATGAAACATATGTCACTATCGGAGTGAGCGAGACGAATACATACACAAGAGCCATAGCTACGACAGAGAAAGGTTATATTGTTTCAACTATTTTAAGGTACCGGTACTTCTTAGCTAACTTCAGACACGTACATCTGTGGCCAGTACTAGTAGTGTCCTAGGTGAGCGACGCGATAGTACGCGACATTGACACGCGTCGCACCGCGTCGCGTCGCGTTTGTCGCTCACGTAAGGTAATCCAATGCCAGTTAAGCTTGGCAGTTTTTACTGGTTATAACACTAGATTGGTGACATAAAGGTGACGCTATAAAGCGTTACGTTTTGTCTTTTTAAATTTATTGTCGGGTAATAACTTTATTTTATGTTATTATATATGTATAGCACAAAATAATATGTATAGATAACTCGATTGACCAAGAAGGAGAGTATGCATATACACTATGTCGGATCTATTGACATCTCTGTAGCCTAAACGGCTGTGACCTATTTTGACAAGTGAGGTGTCATTAAAATTATTTGGATGTCATTGGGAACATGATAATGTGTTATGGCAATACCGTCAGTCGGGGTTTTTTGTTTTTAAATTAACTATTATTAGTGTGGGTTATAGAATGAAAACTGGTAGCGTCTGCCAATTTTTGATAAGTTGCACATTTTTGACCTACATTTAACAACCGGAATCGATTTGATATCAAATATAATTAGATTTAATTCTAGAATGTTAGTACAATTAAAAAAACATTTTCAAAGCAACGTTGGATGCCATCAGTTTTAATTATAGTTTCGGCCCTCACATACTATAGCCTCCCTTTTATAATACCTATTATATTTAAGGTTAGGATTAAGAATGGAATACAAATAGGATCTTAAGTAATTTAAAATGATTGTCTAGAATTAAAATAGAAGCCATCTTTATTTTATTATTATTCTGTCGCGATCTTAGCTGTATGTGTGTTTGCCTTAAGTCCAAACTTTTGTAAAAAATTGTTTTAATTTTAGATAAATGAAATTCCTTTTTGGAACCTGTTTGTTGTATTTAGTTAAGTAATATAGATAAAATGGTCTTAAATACGGTATAAAAAATTTATACCCTCATCGTCAACGTCAAATTGCACATCCCTTCTAATATCCATATAAACTTGACCCCTAGAATCGCCAACGACGAGTTACGCAAGGGATCAACCTAATTTGGTTTTTACGATTTAATAGTGTTGTCCCCAGATTTCGGTTGGTAACCAACTTGTGGTTTATCAATGTACATATTATCTAACATATAACGGTCTTGATCAAATAACAGATGGGGCTATAAATTTATTAAGCCGTATTATTTATATTATTATCTAAATTATGCTACAGAGTAACTTTAGTGACAATTATATTGTTAAAAAACCGATCAAGTGCGAGTCTGACTCGCTCACGAAGGGTTCCGTACCATTATCTATAAAAATCAATCAAGGCAAGAAAAATTTAATATACAAAAATATAATAAATCAGGCAATAACATCAAGTCTGTTGTATGGGAGCCCCAATTATTATTTTTTTATTCTGTTTTAGTAATTGTTGTCATAGCGGCAACATAAATACATCATCTGTGAAAATTTCATGAGATACAGAGGCCTGGTGACTGACGGGCAGACAGACAGACGGACGGACAGCTGAGTCTTAGTAATAGGGTTTTACCCTTGGTGTACGGAATCCTCCAAATTAATATTAGTTAATAGGCACGTGTTTTCTTTAATAATAGATAATTGTATAAATAATTAGAATATTTTGTGCTGTAAAATAAAAGAATCTTCCCTTGTTTTTCGTTTGTAATATCTGAAAGTACAAATTAAACGTTTTTAAAATATAATTTTTGGTATGAACTTATTTAATTGTAATAAATTTATCAAATAAAACGTTATTTCATTATTTTCTTCTTTTTTTTCCTTCCCAATTGATAGGTTCAACACGCGGTATATTAAGATGTCAATGTGACAGTGAAAGTCATAGTATATAACTCATGTGATATACAGACAGATAACTTTAAACATAGATAGGATGGTTATTCCTAATTCGACGTTCGCAGATTAAGACAACCCTTAACTATTATCGAATTAAATGTACTTTATAAAGAAAATTAAGGCAAATTAAATTAAGATAATATTTTTTCAGTAATAAAAATATATTTATATAAAAATCATTTTCGTGTGAAATACGAGTAGCATAAATAAGTTGTAACAATTTCCCTCTATTTAAAATTATCAAATTTAACCAGAAGATAAATTTAAAAGTAACGGTTAACGTGTCAACGGTTCTTACTTGTCAGTTGAATTAAATCTTTGACAAAAATTCTTGACAAATCTGTAACACAACTTGACAAGTGAATTGAGTCCAACTCAGATTGTATATACCGGTCAGCAGTACGTCGACAAGACTGGACACCTAATAGTAGCATCAATATCGCGCCGATAGAACCTTACGTATTAATCCAGCTAAGTTATCTTCCGGTGTGTCATTGTCGACCGGGGAGGTTACTTAACTAATAGAGCTGGTGAAGGGCGGATGGAGGGCTAATTGGTACATGCCGGGGCGGGGCGGGCGGCTCGCCGGTTGCCGCTAGATTTGGGCGGATATCGGTCTCTGGTCATAGATTATAACACAGAAGGGTACCACGTTAGTTAAGTTAACACGGCTCTGGTGGTATTAGCAAACAACTTGTTAATATTATGGTAGACAGCAAAAGCATAAAGTTAAAATTTAATAATTTTGATTAATTCCTAGGGTTGGATGGGATGCCGTTATCAATTCTACCGACCCCGACGTGTGGACCCAAATAATTACGAGTATCTCCTTCAGACATGTGTTAATATTACACTTTTGATGTAAACATAATTCTTTTAACGTTGTGTACATCAAAGTACTATTATAAAAAAAAAGAAAATGTATGTCTCTCAGAGACTAACTACATTTAGGTATGAGAGCAATATTGTGTATTCACAGCACATCTACGTTGGTCCGCTAGGCGAAGGCAGTGTGTCAGTGCATCGAGGAGCAGCGAGCAGGATGGGCGCGGACAAGCGAAACGGAGTGGTCAACTACTGCCGCCGCCCGCCCCAGCGGCCCCTGCTGCAGAAGATACAATACGCCATCTGGAATCCGGAGGAGAGAACCTTCCTAGGACGCACCGGGAGGAGATGGGGTGAGCTCTTGTAGTAATGTTTAGATAAAATTTATAAAGAAGTTTGGAACTTTATTTAGGACCTTATGAAACTCGTTTAGATATTGTTTTGTAAGCTTCAGAATTATTAAAAACACATTGAGAAAATTGGTACAGACAAGAACTACCAAGTAGTCGTCAAAATTCATCCAAAATATCATTGGCCTAGAGTCTATCTAAATTTGAGGTAACAAGTAATTGTAATGTTAAGTAAATTGGAAAAATGGAAAGTTATACGTACGAGCTGGATACGGAATCGAACCCTGGCCGCCTAGAATTTGCGCTGAAATTATTTATTAAATCATCTTTTCACTGCTTCCTGTGTCTCCTAAAGTAAAGTCCATACTAAGATAATAATAAACTTAAATAAAATGTCCAAAATATAATTCAGTTTAATTTGATGAATAAACTAAAAACAAAACTGCAATTAATAGCTAACTATATATTATATTTTATATTAGAGTAAAGCGTAACGTATTTTTCTTAAAAGAAATAACTTTTCACAACCGTATAAACTGAATGAGGTGAGTAAAATTAGGGCAAGTTCATAGATGTCTTAATAGGAAAAAAGCAAGGATAATTATTTAATATAATAATTGATTTAACAGTGGTAGAACCTGCAACAATATCTGTTGCACGAATGGGCCGACTCTGGCAGTGAAAATCCCAATACATTGTAGTTCGATGTTCGTTCTGCATTCGACTATTGTCGTGAACCATGTCCTAGCAGGAGGCAAGAGTTAGGACTTGGAACGCTTAAAAGAAATGAAATTAAAGTTTTCAAATAAAATCACATTGTAGATTATTTAATTATTTAGTATATTTACTAGAATACTACACATTGAAATTAAACAAATTTTACGGTTTTTTATATCAACATTTCGAGTACTTTAAAGCACGCAATGTCACGGGGGAATTACCTATTAGCCTAGGGGCCAAACTCACAGTCAGCCGCTGAACAATAGTGACTTGCACGAATGGGCCAGTTTGACTAGGAGAATATGACAACCTGGAAAGGTTGTCATATTCTCCTAGTCAAACCTCATTTATAAGAACCTCTTTACTATAATTAGTTGTAGAGTTCAGAAGCACATTTATAATTTAATGTATAAATAAATGTTGCCAATATAACTCTGTGACGAGGTTCACTTTGCGCTCAGAACCAATGTTTACAGTTCCCCATATACACCGGCTGGTTCGCGAAGTTTAGACGATGACGTCATCGAGACGTTTTATAAAATTATTGCCACCCGGATATTATACTTTTACATCAAAGTAATTCATGTATTTATGTAATATTAATTTTACCTTGAAATATGAATTCATTTCTAGTATAAACGAGGAGGTTTTTATAGTTTAGTATTCTTTATAACTTCTTTGTAGTGTTTTTTATTAGTTCTTAATTTAACATCAATGTTGAGGAAGCGAATAACTTTAAAGTATTTTTGGTGAGACAATTAAAAAACATTAGTAAAATTATGTTTTATAATTATTATTAAGTAAAAAAACATGAATTTTATCGTAGTAGGTTTTATTAATTTATCTACTAGCTGACGCGGCAAACTTCGTTCCGTATTACAGTTAATTTATGTACTAGCTGTCGCGGCAAACTTCGTTCCGTATTACAATTAATTTATGTACTAGCTGACGCGGCAAACTTCGTTCCGTATTACAATTAATTTATGTACTAGCTGACGCGGCAAACTTCGTTCCGTATTACAATTAACTTGTGTTATTAGGAGTATTAATTGCTGGATGGGTTATATCGAATCGATTCCTATATTAAAAGCGAGTTAAATTTGAGCACAGTATTTTACGTGACCATTTTTTTAGAAGTCAGAATGGATATAACAAGCTGTCCTTAAAACAATTGAGGTTTGCCATCGTAGGCTTTTCTGCAGATCTTTTTTAGATATTCCGTAGTACATAACTTTTATCTATCTGGGTTAGTTATCTATCGTTTGCAATGTAAGCGAACAAAAATATGTTTAGTAATTTTCTTTAATTCTCTGTTTTTCTCTATTATGATATGCATGTACCTTCCCCTTAAATCCTTGTATTTAATGATGAAACAGAGTGGGTCAAAATGGGTCTCGTCCACGACATATATTGGATATAATGAATATTAATTCTACATTTTTACTTTACTCCATCTGTCAGATCATAATTTAATGTATAATTCATTTACCACAGAAGTGTATTAAATAAAAATAATATAGCAGCGAGCGGAGCAGCGTGCAAAGCTAGTATGGGATACATTTCAATGGCTGCGGTTTGATCCAGCCTCGCTTCTGTTATACGATCTCACGAGATGAACACTTATATCCTTAGTTTTAATGTGATAAAATGCGCCTAAAGACTAGTAGTTAGATATAACTTTATAATTCTTTGATATCCAGATCGAATACCGTCTCATATCGAACACATATAAGTGATTAAATTAAAACTTTTTTGAGTATAGTCCAAAAATAAACGAATTTTATCGCGTTTCATTTAATATTTTATTTCCGACGTTTCGAGTACTTTACACAACTCATGGGTGCGGACTGCCCCTACCCCTCTCATAAAATAAACGCGACAAAATCCGTAAAAATAATTTAATTTCAATGTAGTTGTATTCGCGTAAATAGAAGAAATCATTATTATGCAAAGTCTCTTACATTTTTCGAAATTGATAAAGGATTATTAGGGCTGTCGCACGATGTGCTGCTTCGATAGGGTTACCACAAGTAGCACAATCTAACAGTAACTGTTTTTATACTTCTGCTTTTGTCTAATCAGTGAGACGCCGTAGGTCCATCCACCATCATTTACTTCTTTTTATATACTTTCTTTAGGAACAACAGATGCGGTTTCAGCCTTTATGTACAATATTATTATAGGTATTGTACATAAAGACTGAAACCGTATCTGTTTTTCTGGTTTGTAATTTTGTTTCATCTCTTTTTATTGTTCTGAATGTGATCTGTTGAAGTCACTTGAAATCAAGTGAGCCGTTCGCTAGCCACCTAATGTCTCAAATAAATAACTCCAATTTCAAATATAACACCTTAGTTACTTTCTACAGCATATCTAAGTTAAGTTTCATTTGTTATTGTCATTGATTTGGGATCTTACATAATTTGCACGTGTACAGTCGTAACCGAATCCAATATTTCATGTTCTTAGCAGACGAATGATTCACGTCGATACGCCGCGACTATTTTAAACCACAACTCGAACATAATTCACCAAGAGATTTGAAATGTTCAACAAATTATTAATATTTTATATGAATTGAGGTTAACTCAAATCCGTCGATCGATGAAGAATAATGGGTTATTTTCTATTAGCCATTATCATTTCATGATGGATATACATTTTTAATTTACTATTATCTAGTTTGCATGCTATCTATTGATGTAATTGAACATGTCGACGAAATTTAACTGAATTCACGATGTCAGATTTATTTGACCGATTACAGGACATTTTTCATTACATGTTCCTGTGCCCTGACCAGGATCATCGGGATAAAATCAGTACTTTTAATTAAAAATTAATAACAGTGCCATCTAGTTTATAATTGAGAAACTAGTTACATCTTTTCTGTCTAGCATTTTTTTGTATTTCAAATTACAATTATTATTTTTTTGTCAATATTTCTTAGGATGAAATATCTTGGGTAATAAAATGGAACATCTGACAACTCTACGTACAAGCATCATGAGCACGATTCCGTGTTGCGAAAGATTATACCCCTCACAACCCTGTGTAACACCCCGTTGCGTCTCTTATCGCCAGGTGAACGTCTACCCACTTAAGAGAGGTATAAGGTGGTAACAACTTGACGTCACTTTTCATTACATCGCAACAAATTATTCCAAGTTTATTAGATGGTAATATTCATGTTAGACTTTTTACTATTTCAATTTGTCAGTGTACACGAGACATTTATTTATGTTAGGAGTGGCTATAAAACATGTTAATACACTTATTAAAACAGTACCAGTGTCTAGAACACGGTGGTTAAAATGTCATCAAAAGATAACCATCACCTGGACAAGTAATTTGTGGTCGCTCGTGTTGAAGTTTTGATACTATCGACTTACAAAGGAAGGGAAAAGTATCGAAGAAATATTTTTATTGCTTTGAACTTGGTTGGTACATACATAAATATTAACAGTTTTAGCTACCGAAACTGGAGAGAAGTTTAAAATGATTTATGCGTATTTTGAAGTCTCAGGTTGATTTCCGTTATATCACGATAACTTCACTTGTCGATAATCCCTTTGTGAAGCACACAGTTCAAACAGCTTCAACATTTTGAACTCCATGAATCAAACATTTTGGTCCTTCGAGCCGGATTCTTCCTCTGTTAAGAGACAAAGAGATTCAAGCTAAGCGAGAATTGCATCCAAAAATGAATGGTGGTAATGGCAACAGTGACGCAGATGGACGTCGACCTCGCCACACTTACCGTCTCGTAGTCCATCCAGCGCTCCAGATCGCAAGCAACAGAAATAGCGGCCATCGGCGGGTCACGGGCTGTTTACTCTACATAAACCACGGCTAAGCGCGTACAGACGCAAAGTACACGCGAATCTAATAATAGTGCACGATGTTAGGTATTCTAGACTGCGTTATGTTGCCCTAAAAACATTCCGAGTGCTCTTACATGCCGATGAAATAGTCTAAGATCACAAGTCGGTTACTATGCGAGCACCATCGCCTTCCTGTCCAGCACTTTGATATACAGGATGCTCTCGTAAGTAAAAAATGAAGAGTGAGCACGAAAATATAAAATAAGATGATAATAATGTATTTAAAAGGTGTCATTTACATCTGTGATGCAATTTAGTGGAGTTTGCAAATTACTGACATATGTCCCTATGTCACCTCTTTGTCCCTTGCGCTAACATTTGCTACGTCCAGTGAATTAACTTCGTTTGTCCGCGGTAAGTGACGGCAGGTAAACAGAATTACTTCGGTCTCTATTACTCTGTGGCACGCAATGTCCTAGCAATGCTCTACATGTTGAGCCAACAAATACTCACGCCTTCTTTTGCGTATAGAAAAAAAGCAAATATGGCGTTGTGGAACATATGTTCCGAAAACAATAATTTGGTTTATGTTGATAGATATATATTTATTTCGTAGGATGTATTTTTAATATTGTTAGTAGGTTGTTAATATTATACAAACATCTAAGAAAACATCTGTATTTGTTACGTATCAACAAGGGGGCTTCTAAAAGCGGTGTACGTCTGTGCATCATCAAATCGCTCATTTATTGACAAAGACTGGACGATGCTACCAATGAGAGAATAGTTCGAAATGATGTAAATGTTATGTTGAATGTCTACCGCCTGCTGCCTTCTCACCAGAATTCGATTGTTCCAAAATCAACAAGAGTAAACACGGATGTATTAAGACACAGAAAAGATACTGGTGGAATTCCATGAAGACGGAAGAGGGCGCTCGATCTTCGGGAATGAAAATTAGCACGGGATTATTATCACAGAAGATGAATGCCAACCTAAAGAAGAACCTGACGAGAAGGCATGCCCCCGATCAATAATAGTCCTCGCGACATTTGATTATCTCGGCGGCGAAATTGTCTTTGATCACACTGACAAAACAAGACATATTTATGTACAAACAATTATTCCCAAGGAGGGTTGGCGTCAGGCAGGCGGCCGGCCGTAAAAACTATAGCCAAAACCTATGGACTACAATCATACTGTGCCGACCTCACAAGAGTGGGAAAAGGGCAAGGAGATGATGAGATGATGTTGATAGATATAATTAAAATAATAGTTAGCTTTAAATATATAAATTTCTAAAAAAGGGCGATATAAGGAGCACCCATAACCGACGAGCATGTATGCGTAGATGTATGAGTGTAGAAGAAGCGAGAGAGGTGTGCCAGGATCGCGCCAAATGGAAATCCACAATCTCTGCCTCTGGGTTACGGGCGTGAGCGCATGTTTATTTATTTATTTATTCTTTATAATTTTAAAGTTTGCGTTTACTGATAAAGAATTATAGGGCTCTCTCTCTTCTTTCAAATTCATACATATTAGTCTCTTCATACCGCATTTCTTTGATAACAAACTAGTGATCCGCCCCGGCTTCGCCCGGGTAGCCGTTTCCGAAAAAATACCTCCCTCCCCCGGGAACAGTAGATTTTTCCCGAATAAAAAGTAGCCTATGCTATTCCAGACTATAATCTATGTATCTCTGTGTCAGATTTCATCAAGATCCGTTCAGTCGTTTGGGCGTGAAAGGGTAACAAACATTGGAGGGGGTTAACTGGGAAAAGGAAATATCCTTATTTCTGTCTATGCGCCCCCCTCTGTCCACTACAGGTAGGCAACGCATCTGCAACACATTTGCTTGTTGCGGATGTCTATGGGTAGCGTTCACCAAACATTTGGTGATCCGCTTGTTCGTTTGCCACCTGCTACCATAAAAAAAAATCCATCCATCCAAACTTTCATTTTTATAACACTAGTATAGATGTAGTCGGTTTAAGTTCTACCAACACTGCTGCCTACTCCCTTTTGCGATATGAATTACCCTTGTCACTAACTAATAAATCTACCATTTCTAGTAATATAAATTTACTTACAAAATATAGACACCGTACAACTTTGCTATTGAAAAAACCCGACCTCATAAAACGTCGAAATGTACAAAGTACATTTTACATCTACGTCAAGTCGTAAACGTAGATAGCAATACGGCTTGGCAACAAGTATACAACGTAGATACGTAGGTATACAGTAGTTTGTTCAAGGCGGGGGNNNNTGTCTACCCCCGCCCTACCCCGGCCAGTACAGTGACGCACCTTGGGAGAGGCTTCTAAAAGCTATAATGAAATTGTTTCATTCGCTTTGTTGCTTGGCTGGAAACGTTTATTTATGTCTTTTTTCCAGAAAAACGTCTTTTGATTGCATCTGTAATGTAAAATGTCGTAATGGAATCACCATCTATGAAGTTTAGGTAAAAAAGAGATGATAGAATTCAGTACCTGACCTTATTTTGTTTGATACTAAAATAAACATTTTCTTCATTGTTCAAACACTTTATTGCTAAATATACTTTATTTCTAATATGCTAGTCTGCAACATAGCAACATTAAAACTCATATAATGTAATTGCAGCACATATAGTTCAGTAAATAAATTTAAAGCCGAGATAAATAGACGTTACTGAGCCATGTCTTAGCCAAAGCAAGTGCTTATTGACGTTTTAAACATGACATTCGAATAAATAGACAGTACATTTACTTTAAAATACAGATAAATAAAATTAAAATGTCTGTTTGTATTATCAAAATAAAATTGCCCTACTCAATACAATGTTTTACAAATGTACAATTTGTTTTAAGTAGTTAAGTTTTTTGATTTACATTGGAATTTACTAACTGAAACCCTTGAGTTATGCATAAAAGAAAAACAAACTATTCCGAAATCACAAGAAACCCAAAAAAAGGTTTGAATAGAAGAAAAAAGTAGAGAAAATCGTCTTAAACGTATAAATCAACAGATTTGGTTGGTTTACCTTAAACAGTGTCAATTACGGTTCATGTCGAGGGAACAGCTAGCCAAAAGTAATTGTACTGTCTATTTATTCGAATGTCATGTTTAAAAAGCACTTACTTTGGCTAAGGCATGGCTTAGTAACGGCTATTTATCTCGGCCTAAGGCTCTAATGAAGCAATGATGTTATGTTTGTTGAAAGAATAAGAGCGTAGTTAGGTTTCTGATAGAGCTCGTTGTCGTCCCATTATCGTACGACAGAGAGGTGCTAACAGAGATCTAATAAAATGTTTGCACTTACAATTTTAAATTATTTTCACATGTCTTTAGCGACCTATCGTACTGATACATAAAATTGAATTAAATTTCACTGGATCCGAGGCCTTCTTTGCGTATTTATTTAATCTAATATTGTTTTTAGTTGTATTTAATTACTAGTAGTTATTTGATTAACTTTAATAACGAATCTCTGTGCTTCTGATTGTACTTCTTGGTTAATGAGACAGTCTATGCTGGGATAAACGCAAATACTACATTGTGTTTACACACAGAAATACATTCTAACATGTATACTTTAAAAAAGTAATAAAACTATTCGGAATGTGTTCGCTGAAATCTGACGTTTTATAAAATGCATTCCGTTGTACAGTCGGCAGCAAATATAACGAATTATGAAAAATTATTTGCAAGTTTGCTATCCCATTTTATTTAGAAGTCACGCAGCCAGAAATGTGTAACATTTTTTAAAGCTGTCCCAACAACTAGGCCAACAATATTCTATTGTATGTAGAGAGCTTTGTAAAAATTTATTGGTCTGGCAACATTGAGATTCGACATAGATTTTTCTCTTTGCATTTAACCGTCAGCAATTTTTAGCGAATTAATATGTTATGACTATAAATGTTGTTTGTTGCAGGTGTAATTGGTCTGATCTACCTAGTCATGTACATCTGCATCATCATCTTCTTCTCCATCTGCATGTGTGGTCTGCTCGCCACTATGGACGACCGGATACCATACTTCACGCTCGCTGACTCCATCATAGGTAAGGAATCCATTCTAGTGATTGTATTATTATAATTCACGAGTAAGTGGGTCCCCTAATGTATGTGACCTCCACTTGTCAAGATATACAACAATAGCAAAAGTTAGGGATGATATGTTGCCAGTCTTCATTCCCACAAATCGGAAAGGGTTAACGAATATCAAGCTATCTCAAAGCGTCGCTAATGCACCAGCTCACAAGCACAGCAAGTTAATCAGATACAAATCCATCATCTGGCATAATCGTGACAGCTGTCAAAACTGACAGGTTGTTTTTATGACGAATGCCTTATTGCTACATAGTTATTTTTTTATTAATAAATTGCAGGTGACAACCCTGGCATGGGCCATAGGCCGCTGTTGTACGAAGAGGGCGCTCTGATCTGGTACGACGCGAGCAATGCCACGCAGTACGGCAAGTACGTGGCCAATATCGACGAGTTTCTCGCACGTGAGTGTACCGGAGTATCTTTTATTGCTTGGATGTTTTTACGACTCCGCAAATATAGCGCGCGAGCACAGACTTGGTAGAATCTACGCCTGATCGAACTCAAGGACAAATGTATTCCAATTTTAAGAGGAGTACATATATGGAGCGTATGCAATACAGCAGGTTTAAATATAAGATTTTGGTAGTTAAATTATTGGTGTGTGAACTTCCTTGTACAAACACGAATAATTCAAGGGTCTATCTCAATTTCTCCTTCTGGCAATTTTACAATATAAAAAAATTACGAAAAGAATATTAGGAGATTTGATCTTACATAAGAGTTATAAGTGCGGTGAAGTCCACGAATCAAATTGGTGTTTGATCTCGGATTTTCAAGTCCAATTATAAGTCTTAAGTTTGATTTTTTTAGAGAAAGAAAGCCACAGCATAACTTACCGATTTCTTTACTTAAAAGACCTTTGTGCAACACTTGGACAATAAGTTCTCCGTGAGGTAATAATTAAATTTCATAAAGTTCACCGACTTATTCCCCACAGCATACGAGAACAAGTCTCTACTAGTGACACGAGGTGAGAACCAGAGGGAATGCGGCGATGTGAAGCCCCCGCGGGAGGAGGTGTGCGCCTTCAACACCAGCTTGCTGGGCCCCTGCTCCCGGCAGCACGGCTACGGCTACCCCGCTGGGACGCCTTGCATCATCATCAAGCTCAATAAGGTAAGAATTAAAATTATTTAGATCGTACTTTTTACCTTAAAATCTGGCAATGCAGTTCCTCTGGTGCTGTGGATTTGTTCCTCTTGTTTTCCGCTTCTTTGCCCCCTCATCCTATACAAACCCCTTATATCTTGTATCATATATGTATCCAACGCTTGTATCTGTTCTGTGGATTGTTCTTTTTACAGTAAGTAGTACTCAAACATTCGTATAGTATCAAATATTTTACTTTATTCGTCAATTTTGTCTTATTTATTATAAGTTTTAACAAGTCGAAGGAACAAGCGGCTTACCCGTGAGCAATATTCAAGTGCGACATGTGCATGGCCAATGGTTCCTTAGAAAAGAACAGGGGAGTAAATCAGAATATAGAGTAGATGGAAGAAGGTTGTCTGGGCCACCTCAATTACTAAAAGAAAAACCAAAATTAGGCCAGTATTCTGTAAGGTCCATTTTTCTTCCGTCGAGTTGGTCTATTGTTCCGGTCGTAATGAAACAATACCGTTTGTTTCAGTTATTCGACTGGAACCCCATCTTCTACGACGACCCCGCAGCGCTGCCGCCCGGCATGCCTCCAGACATCAGGGACTATATCAACACAACCACCACGCCGCAAGAGGTTAGTTTTATTGTTATTAGCTCCGACTATAAAGTCATTTATGAAGAAAACTTGTGATTTTTTTTTGAACTATGAATTTTATTTTTCTTAACCATCAATTAGCAATTTTACTTTTTCTCTTAGAAAGTTTATATCTTCTATTTAAAAGTCGATCTTCTTCAGTAATCTTCTAGAGCGTTGGGGTGAAGTACCCCCTTCCATCTACTACTTTACTATGAAAATACTGGATCTGGCTGTGTTGCCATCCTACTTAGTCTCTCTTTTATTTTCCGCAAATAAGATCTCTTAGTATTAGTAGCATATTTAAGCGAAACACTTCTACTAATTTTGCACTGACATTTCCAGCGTCGCAAGGTGTGGGTGTCGTGTGCGGGCGAGCGGCCGGCGGACGTGGAGGCGCTGGGCCCGCTCAAGTACTGGCCTTACCCCGGCCTGCCCGAGACATACTTCCCCTACGACAACACCCCCGGCTACCTCAGCCCGCTGGTCGCAGTCCAGCTCCTCAAGCCCACTCGTGAGTACATCTATAAATAGTGCAAGTCAATTCTACGCGCGGCGCCATGTTGTCTATTCGAGATTTAAGAGATGGATGAAATTTTTAAAGGCGCGTCCAGATTCGAATTCGCGGCGTATTCGCCAGATATGGACGAACCCTTATAGTTCTTACGTCATGCGGTAGATAGGTGGTAGGTAATGCTGTGCCTTTGGTGACTTGGTCTGTCTTTAATCTAGTTGATAAGTTACTTTTACACAAGAATCTCCTTCTCATCCCCAGTGAACCAGATCATCAACATTCGCTGCCGTGCGTGGGCGCGCAACATCCGGTATACAGAGAGCCTCAAGGAACGTCTCGGGTCTACTCACCTAGAGATCATGATTGACTGAACGCACTGGGACCATACTTTTAAAGCTGGTCGAAAAATGCACACATTTTATCGATGTTTATTATAATTTCATTTATTGTACATATTGATGATTCTTCGACGTTTGGTCTTTTATTTATGAAAGCTCTGGGACACCTGATGCCCTTAGTATAATATATACTTCGAGTCTGTGCTGAACAATGTTAGCAAATCGCACTGACTTCCTTTCAGGACAGGAACAGGAATTTTCCTAACTTTACTCTACTCATTAGTTTAGTATTTAGTTCTATATTTGAAACACGCGTATTTACCAGCAGTTCCGCCCCAGTCGTATGTAGCTTGTAGCTGTGATGTGCCTTAACGTGTCACTTGTGCAAACTCGATGTTAAATAGCAATTTTAATACTCATAAGTTTATATGTACTTAATATTCTAATACATAATAAATTTATGTAACGATATTTTACCATTTTTAACCGACTTCAAAAGAAGGAGGTTATCAATTCGGTGGGTTTTTTTATTTTTACGTATGTACATTTATTACTCAGTGATTTATGATCCGATTTCGATGATTCTTTTTTTGTTCGACAGCTAGTGCTCGCCATTTTTAATGGTAGAATTCGTTAAAACTTACAAAAGGTATATTTTGACAAAACTTAAAATATATTAAAAACAAACCGTTCAAAGAAACGACCAAAATTAACAGAATATGTACTTCGATGTTGTTATACACAAATAGCATGTAAATGTATTTTTTATGGATGAAAAGTGGAACAAGCTGACGTGTCACAGATGCGCTGCCTAACTTTAATGGACAGAGGAGGTACAGACAGGAAAAAGGATATTACCTTTTCCCCATTCATCCCCTCTCTGTCCAATCATATCCCCCTTCTTCCTACTATCTTTTTAGAAAGGATGGGAAAGGGAAAAGGACTGAAATTGGACCATCGGCACCTTAAACGAAACGCAGAAGCTTTCTTCCACTTCACACCTGTCTTCAGTGAGGTGGTATTTCACCGGTCGAGCCGGCCCTGCAGTGCAACAGATGTTGTTGAGGGCTCTACCACTGTTAATTGTCTATTGTAACAAATCTATTGCATATGAGAGTGCCATAAGAAATTAAATGATTTAATACTAATTTATTGAATTTGTTTTTTGTTATGGGACATGTAATAACAGTTGTATCACTGTACTGTTTATGAACAATTTTATTTGCAAATATATCAAATTATATTTATTTTTAGACGATCTTATTATTTACTCTGTGATTTGTTGTGATTGTGGAATAGCTGAGGTGATGTGTTACGCTCGATGTTTATTGTAATAAATGTATTTAAAAAACAATCTTTTTTCATTTGAAAACAGTAATTGTATAGTGTTTTACTTATCATGCCATTAAATCTTAAAAAAATGTATTATGTCTGTTACTGATGGTCATTTGTGGTTGCGTTTGAATTATAGATTTTTCTCATGAAAGTAGTAACTGACGCGTTTGATAGCGTTTCTTTTTTTTAATCCTGCTTTATTAATATAGAGGTTGTGACACCTTACTGTGAAATAAAAAGCTATTCCTAGAAAGTATAACATAGTAGCTCTACGTCCAGCACGATAACATACTATCGTATGATCATAACATATATATATATATATATATTCCGATATATGTCAATAATAATGAAATAATATTTTGAAACAAAGCTTTATTAATAAATTAACATGTTTTCTATCTGTACAACGCACACTATCTGTTTCATATTATCATATATTGCATAGATTAAAAACAACTATGATCTTTGATTTTTTATCTGTCAAAATTCTAAAGAAAAATTACAATCGAAGCGAATTATAGACTTTTGATTTTTATAATATTGCAATCTCATGTTATATGATAATTGTCTGAAGAGTATTCTTTTCTAAATGTAAGGCCACCATTCTGTGTAAAATAACCATTATATGTTGACACATGACCTAAATGTCTATGTTACCAGGTCATAAAATTAAAAAAAAAATATGTTGACACTGACAGCTTGGTTGTCAACGTCATTTCTTCCGTGCGGGATTTTTCGATAATCTGTGCAGTGATCCACTATAGTCAGTTTGGCAATTGTTGACATATAAGCTTCGTTTTTACTTCTTCGCTTCAGGTTTCTCTAGGCTGGTTATTCGATCATAATTTCGATGTGCACGGAGCCCATGCCTTCGTACCGGTTGTACACAATGTTGTGTGCCCACGCGCGACACTCGATGTTTATCAACATGCCAGCTGGAAAACAAATCACATGTACGCCAAACTTTGTATAGACTAAAATAAAAGCTAATATAAAATATCATGTCTTCACTTAGGCATTCTAAAGTGGTTTTCATATTTAATGCATGTGATTTGGATAGTTATCTGATTATAATTATTGTGCACAATTCATTTGTTTTATGATACGTTATAAATTGCGTCATCGGTGGAGGACTTACAACTTATGCTGAATGTAGTGAATGATTCATTAGAAGGTAAAGGTATGAAGATGAATGTGTATAAGACGAAAGTAATGGTGTTTGAAAGAGAACAGAGACAGTAATTGATATAAATGTTAAAGGTAAAGAAGTGGAACAGGTGGAAAAGTTTGTGTATTTGGGTTTTATTTATTTAGTAGATATGGACGTTTAGAGACATGTTAAATATTTTGAAAGACGAGTGAATGCGGGAAATAAAATGAACAGGACTACAGTTACAGTAGTGAGGATTTATAATGAAGGTTCATGTGGCAATACACAATGCTGTACTAGTCCCCACTTTAATGTATGGAAGTGAGAGCTGGGTTTGGCAGGAAAAGCATGCTAGTAGAGTTAATTCCGT
>JWHW01022272.1:29588-61043 GCA_000931545.1 Papilio glaucus
TTCTTTTTTTTTTAAATCCTGTTTTGCTCACATAGAGGTTGTGACACCTTACTGTGAAAATTTGAAATAAAAAAGTTATTCCTAGAAAGTATAACATAGTAGCTCTACGTCCAGCAGCATAACATACTATCGTATGATCATAACATATATATGTTCCGATATATGTCAATAATAATGACATAATATTTTGAAACAAAGCTTTAATAATAAATTAAAATCTTAACAACACACAGTATCTGTTTCATATTATCATACATTGCATAGATTAAAAACACAACTATGCTCTTTGATTTTTTATCTGTCAAAATTCGAAAGAAGAATTACAATCGAAGCGAATTATAGATTTTTGTTTTTTATAATATTGCAATCTAATGTTATATGAAAATTGTCTGAAGAGCATTCTTTTCTAAATGTAAGGTCACTGTTCTCTGTTCAAAAACCATGTTGACACATGACCTATGTTACCAGGTCATAAAATAAAAAAAAAATATGTTGACACTGACAGCTTGGTTGTCAACGTCATTTCTTCCGTGCAAGGTTTTTCGATACTCTGTGCAGTGATCCACAGTTTGGCAATTTTTGACATATAATCTTAGCTTCATTTTTACTTCTTCGCTTCAGGTTTCTCTAGGCTGGTTATTCGATCATAATTTCGATGTGCACGGAGCCCATGCCTTCGTACCGGTTGTAAACAATGTTGTGTGCCCACGCGCGACACTCGATGTTTATCAACATGCCAGCTGGAAAACAAATCACATGTACGCCAAACTTTTATAGCCTGAAAGCTAAAAAAATTAATATAAAATATTATGTCCCCAATATTCGTCCCATTAGGCACTATAGTAGTTATCACTTTTATTGCAAGCGATCCGAATTGATGTCAAATTACTATGTACTATTGTGCGCAATTCATTTTCACAAAGATTTTGAAAGGGAGGTAATGAATGCCGGAAATAAAATATGGGCTATAGGTACAGTAGTGAGGAGTCAGAATGTGTCTATGGAGGCTCGCCTGGCAATACACAATGCTGTACTAGTCCCCACTTTAATGTATGGAAGTGAGAACTTGATTTGGCGGAAAAGTACATATAATATAGTAGAGTAGAGTTAATGCCGTTGAGATGCGATCCTTAAGAAATGTGTTAGGCGTGACTGAACAATACGATTAAAAGGGATGGGATAGCGTTATAAGGGAAACGTGTCGGTTAAAAGTGGATTGTTGTGACTAGAATGGAATGCTTCGGTGGTTCGGGCAAGATGAAAGGATAATGAAGAAACAAATTTATGTTGCAAAAGAGAGGGCAGTGTTTGCATGGAACGCTCTAGAAAAACTTATATCGGCTTACTAAATATAGGCGATATATGGAGTACCCGTAACCGACCAGAATGTATGAGTAGATGTATAAATGTAGAAGAACCGAGAGAGGTGTGCCAGGATCGCACCAAATCCGTTAGAGAGGTCATGGATTTGATCTCTCTGCCTACCCCTCTAGTTTAAGGTCGTGAGCGCATATTATTCTAATTTATTCAAATTACAAAAAACTATGTTAAAGAATAGGTAATACTTTACTTTTCGGCCTCTGTAGGTGAACAGCTACTAAAGGACTGAGGTATCCCTCCTGGTTCGTGTAGGGGAAGTAATAACCCGGGAACCCCCTGTAGGGCAGGTACTGGATGGGCCCGATGTTCTCACGGTCAGCTGGGTTCTCCCCTTCACACGATACCCACACCATGTTCAGCTGGAAATTAGTAACAATCAGATGATTCGAGTTTCAGAGAGCGTCAGATGAATGAGGCTTTAGCAAACTAAATTCCTTTCCCGTCCTGTCCCCTTTCCCGTCCTGTTCCCTTTCCCGTCCTGTTCCCTTTCCCGTCCTGTTCCCTTTCACTTCCCTGGCTTTGCGATTTAATGCTGTGTATGTAGAACCAGATATATCTGAACATTCATCTTTGTGTGCTCTATAATAGTTAAGAAATGGCCTACGTTGCTGTCGGTACTCAGCTTTTCGATGACTATTTTTTTAAATTGGTTCAGAAGTAATAATGCTTACTCTATGGAAACTTCTTTTTATACAGTACAGACCAATGATATATAATACTATAGATGTATTATACAAAATCGCGGGTCAAAAGTGTTCCAAAGACAGTGACAGCAACATTCACACATGTCAAATGGTGTGAAAAGGATAGCGTAATTAAAATAATAAGAAAAAAAGAGGACAGCTAGTGTTTGTCATTTAAGCCTGTAATTTCAGATTAACTTTGACAACGTTCCATCTCACTCTGCGCGTGGACTGGAAAATGTTACTTGCTGGTGCCTGTGCTCAATAATACGTACATTAATTACTATTGTTGCAATTTAACTTCTCTATAAATATAAAAACAAGTAGACAATAATGACAAGTTTTTAACACTTACATAATTCTTGTCATACGCGGTCATATTTTTGATGTGTTGTTTCAAATCAACGGGCATCTGTACGGGGAGGGTGTCCGAGCTGTTATAAAAAACGGGCTGCCAGCCGTAAATCTTGTTGAGTTTCAAGAAGACGCAGGGTGTAGACTTGTGGTAGGCGAAGCTGTTATCCTCAAGGCAGGGGCCCCACGCGCTGATATCCACGTCGCAGACCTTGCCAGCCGGTGCCGGCAGCTTGAAGTCACAGTTGTGGATGTTCTGGCCGGCCCCCGCCTTCTTGCCATCGCGTTTGTACACTGTGGATATAAACAAGGGTTAAAGGGTTGAAGGCTCTATCTATACATATAATAAAAATGTAACTGATCGCTGTCTGTACATGGAAAACCTTTGCGAATCTTTCTTTGGAGAATCTTTGAAAAAAACTATTATTAGAGGCCTTCATAAACGCAATAGAACCCAAAACAATGATTATTAGAATTTTTGTCTGTTTGTCTGCGCGTTTGTTACCGCTAATCACAGAAACGGCTTCACCGATTTGGGTTCGGTTTTACGGTTCACTAATGTATTGTGGTAAGCTTCACTTAACATTTAGTGTTTGTTTTATCTCAATCGGTATATAAATAAAAAAGTTATATCAATTTAACTGTACTATGGCCATGCTGTGTCGACCGACCCCATAGACGCTGGAAAAGGGCAGTGAGATGATGATGGGTTACGGTAATATCATTTTCAAGACGGGTGAAACCGCGGGGCGCAGCTAGTATATCTTAAAACTGGTTCATCCAGCGGACTATCATGACCCATGACACTAAAAGATTACATTCTACAAACTATGGATTTACATTCAAACATCTACTTGTCTATGTTTATCAAAAATAATTCACCTTTCAAGAATTGAGACAACTCATTGACCCAGAACTGGTAGCTGCCGGGATCGTTGCCTTTATACCAGATGACGCTGCTGGCGACCTCCGGCGGAGTGGGGCGAAAGCCCAAGCCGGGGTTTGTGCCGATGATGCTTCTCTCCAGTTGCCACTTGGGCTGGCGCGCGTCCAGCAGCTGCAGGAACGTCCACATGCAGATCGCTACCAGGATCGCCAGCGCCGCGTAGAAGATGAAGTAGAACAGTGCTATTTTTGCTGTGAAAGGCATTGAAACAAAGGAATCAGAGATGATCTGATCATTCTAGTTGTATCGTCCCTAAAGGTATTTTTTGAAGATATTTAAATTATTACTTATTTCAAATCATCAATAACTTTTGAGGGATAGATCAAGACGCATTTTTGATCAGATAAACACACTTGTCGGTTCCGTGTAGTACTCTTTCTCGCCTTGCTAAAGCAAATTACTAAAGTAAACATTCAATTCATTTTGGTCGCCTTTTGTATGTCGAGTATCGAGATCCAAATCATTGAAACTATTCCGGTAGTAATATACAAAATCTATATACATTTGCAACGTATAATGGACCATGAATCTTTCGTTGGATTGTATATTCACAGCAACTACTTGATTCCCTTTCATATCTTTCATGTTCTCATAAATGGTATAATGCAAACTAGTTGAGGTTAAGGCCAGTCCGGTAGTAACTTGTGGCGGGCGGCGCGATCTCCTCCGCGGCGGCAGGATGTAGCAATGAGCTCATTGCGGCAATTCGCCGGCGGCCCGGCTTCCGGCCACGCTCGCCTCTTGTGACGCTCGCGGTCGTAAGTGACTATGGGAATCAACTCTGGACGGAGAACGGAATTTTTTTCCCGTTGAATGTTACATTTTTCCTCTCACTATCTTCCAATATGTGGGTGTGATTTCTTTTTTGCATGGAATAAGGTGGCAATCAAGGAGATGGTTCACCCGCTGTTAAGTGTCCGCTACCCATAGGCATCCGCAAAAGTAAATGAGTGGCAGATGCGTTACGTTATACAAAGAACATATATTCTTAGAAAAGAATGGGAAAGGGAAAAGGACTGAAATTAGGCCTCCTCACTCATTGCACGGAGCATAGAATACTTCTACTTCACGTCTGTCTTCTGTGAGGTCGTGGTATTCCACCAGTACATTTGTGCAACAGAGGTTGTTGCTGCGGGCGCTATTTTATTTGATCAATGAGCGCGCGCGGTGCTAGAGTTGGTCGTCAGATGGTACCAACGCATTTTCTGATAGGTTGATTTATAATACTAAGATTGCTTGTTATCAAGGTGAGATGTCAAATTTTACATACATACATAACGGTTTGCTCGAACGACTGTGTATACTTGTCAAATGTAAGGTACTTTAGCTTTTTAATACGTCAGTAAATACGACGTTATCAGCCTGAGTTAGGTTGATGAATCATTTAAGATCTTTGTCCATCCTAGCGTTCCATATATAAAATTAATGAAACAACAAAAGACTTTACAATCTTGTGTTTCTTAAAGAGATGAAAATATTTTATTCCTCGAATCCAACTACATAGTTGGAAAAAGGTCATGAACTGATTAAATCATTCAAAAGCTTCAGCCACTGAATAGGACTGCACGAGCGCTAGTGTCGCACAATGGAGCATCGCCTCGCCTTAGTCTGCACCGGTTCACACCGCCTTTATTAATGCTTCGGATGCGTTCATAATTATTTTTTTAATACGATATAATATCTTTTGTAATAAGCATAAGTTTTACTCATCTTTTATGCGACACTTTAGTATCACGCTATCTAATTTCAAAAAAGGAAAGTAGGTATAGCAATCCATCATTTCGTATCGTAGATCTCGCTTCATATCCGCTGCAGAAGTTCAACGTTGTCAAATGAGTTGTGTCCAAACACCACTTGTTCCACAGACAAGAGTGCGACAGTCAGACAGATAGTAAAGTCTTGTCTATATTTTTTTTGGTTCTACTACGATAAAAGTTTATACATTATACTAAAGCTACTTATGTTTGTGAAATGTTAAAATTTTTCAGAGTATTTAGACGAATAAGGTTATATTTTGATTATTTTCTGGGTAGGTGAACCGTTTCCAGGGTTGTATCTTATGCCACTATATTGTACAATTTGTTAAACATATTTACGTTAAATTATTTTGGAAAGGCGGTACAGGAGTACCCATAACCGACGAGCATGTATGCGATGTATGGATGTAGAAGAAGCGGAGAGGTGTGCGAGGATCGCGCCAAATTGAAATCCATAGTCTCTGCCTACCCCTCTGTGTTATAATATTTTGTGTTACTTTACGTATACATACAAGCTATAAGTACAGATCGAAATAATGAAATCGCAAATCTGTTTGTTTTAGTTCTTGGAGATTTTTTTTTAAATATTCGCGACGCGCCTTGACATTACTAATTAAATTTTATGTTCGTTTCGATTTCGTATTTTTCTTTATATTATAAAGTTAATAATTATGTAATTTTTATATAAATACATTATTACGTTTTAAATTAATAATAAAAAATCTTGAAAACTATAAACAATAATACATAAAAATGGGATATAATAAAGAAGACAGCACAGACTAATTAAACCCAGAGTATAACCATCTCCACGCACAGAGCAATGATACAAGCGTTACACGCATAAATTTTCTTTCTCTTTTGACAGTTACGTTATAAACTTTCGTTTAAGTGTGCTAAACAGAAATCATACTTTTAGGGGAGATTTCATCGTTGAAAATAAACGCGGTTAGTTCGATCTAAACTCGGTTTACGCGTTTAACGGAGTTTAGAGCTCCATATTGCATTTCACAAACATAAACTAAACGCAGTTATGCTCTAACTGAGTTTATATTCTGAACGGCCGATTTTCGGCGTTTAGCTTTGTAAACGCGTTTTCAATTTGACGGCTTCATATGAGACAGTTTTAATTTTGACAAACATCTGCGCAACAACATGACATCTGCGCTTAGATCGAAGGCGATGAGGATACGCTTTACCTCACTAAACTTCGTTTTCGCAGACGCGAACAAATTGTAGCTGGTAAAATCCGTTTAACGAAAACCAAGATTAGAATTGAACTATAAACTCGGTTAAGCAAAACGTAGTTTTGTTAAACTTGTTTTCGAATGCAAACGTTGAAATCGCCCCTTAGTAAGAAAGTCCTTGCACTTCGAGAAAGATTTACTTCTTAATGTAAAAGTCCAGTTGGCCATGATTAATGCCAACTGCAACCGACAACCATCTTAATGCCAAATTTAAATTAACCAAGAATTTAATATTAGCTTTGGATAACAAAAATAATGAATGTTGTACTCACACCAACTGGACGCGGTTCTGCCGCAGAACTGCCTGGTTTTGGGGTTCCAGATAAACCGTTTGGCCTTCTGACCGGCGGTCAAGGGAGGATCCTTCTCGCGGTAGTACATGTTGAACCGTTCCAGGCTCGTCAGATCGGAAGCTCGTTTCTTTACCGTCATCTTACTAATTTTATACTTCTTCTAGTATTAAATTATGTTTCTGCCAATCTTTTGCTTTGATTCCTACAAAAAAAAAACAGTAATATAATTTTTTATAACCTATAAGCTTATCCCCAGACAGGAATACTTTTCGATGTTAGGTAATGTAACAAATGACGAGCAAGCAACATATTTTTTTATAGAAAAAACGTTGCAAATAAACAAGGGGTACATCTGATGTGACCAACAAAGAAATAGAGACATTCATAAAGACTGTCGACAGTAAAAACTCGATATAGGTGGAAAGGTGGGGAATAGTTCAAAAATATTTATCGCTTGTCAAAAAACACCTATCAAGGTAATTTGAACTTTATAGCGAAAATGTAAAGTACATAATACATTGCTTGTTTAGACGCGCTGTGTTGATTGCTTTAAGCATTCGCAATTCTAAAATGTAATTAACATTTTTATAAATTCTTTTATATTTTATATTATTCTATAATTTCACATTCTATAAATTTAAATTTTATTGTTAAGGTGCAAGTGTCTATTTTTGTCGATTATTAGCAAACGCAATGAGCCGAGGTGCCAAGGTCACAACGAGATGCGAACCCATAAGTGTTCCCCTACCAAAAGTCACTCAACGTGGCTAATAAAGTTTTTACTTCAAAAATCCGCAAGAACCAGATGAGTTGCTGATATTTTGCCAACCTTTATGTATGTGTGATAAGAAAAAACAAGAGGTAGAAGAAGGAAGGGAATGAAGATTGGTGAAGAATGGAATACGCTAATCCTCTGTCTTAATATGTCTTTCTTCTAACCTTTACACTTGGACGAGATTAGCGGTAACAAACGCACAGACAAACAGACAAAAATTCTAATAATCATTGTTTTGGGTTTTATTGCGTTTATGAAGGCCCCCAATAACGGTTTTCTCAAATATCTTCCATGTACAGACAGCGATCTGTTACATTTTTATTATAAGTATAGATATTCCCAAGTAATTTTGCAATTGCTCTCTGAACCTTCACTAAATGACCTATAAACCTCGTTGCACCTTGGATACGTGGAAGTTGAAATGATGTATGATATATCTTACTAAATCTCTGATAGCCAGCGTACATACCTGTCGCGTTTGTGTCGAGTGCGGGCGGGAGTGTGGCGCGGGAGTGCGGCGCGCACAGACTGCGGCCGCGCACCGCTGCCGACAGCGACGCCGCCGGCAGGATAATGGGATGGGCTAGTATAACAATGAGGTGCATTAAACCAGTCAAGTATTTTTTAAGCTTGAAGCTAAGTTAAACACTTGCGATATTAAGCGATCACTGATGTCTGACTGACCCAGCAAAATAGGATGCATTGCTAACTATTTTATAGGGAATAGTTCTTTATACAATAAAAATGGCATTAAAATTATTAAAACTTTCGTGAGACATATTTTAACACACTAATTAAAACGGCTTTACTCACGCGTGGTTCGGTGTATGTACCGACTAGTTTCGAGCCCTTCGGGGGCTCTTCCTCAGGGTGAGTGGGGCTGGCATAAGTTCGCGGTCGCGGCGCGCCTCGCACTTGAGTGGCTCGAAACTAGTCGGTACATACACCGAACCACGCGTGAGTAAAGCCGTTTTAATTAGTGTGTTAAAAAATGGCATTGCTCACCAGACGATAAACAGAAATCCTTTCTTGCTTCGAACTTGCTTTCAATGAATTTAAAAAAAATGTCAAAAACATCTTATGATAATCATAATATATACGAGTTTGTAGTATTTCCTAAAGAATCAGTTGAATTAACTTGTTCGGCAGCGCATAACGCCGTCCACCCGCCCCCTCACACCAGTGCACTCGCAGTAATTCGTCACCTTGCTTGTTTCGTGCCATTATTTATTAGCCAGGATGATTTAAAAGAATTCGCAATTATAATTATTTTTATGAACTCCAAAATAATAAAACCTAAAGGGTGATAAAGCCTGCAACAACATCTGTTGTTCGACCGGTGAAATACTCGCAGCCGTGAAGTAGAAAAGTTCTGCGTTTCGTCTGATGAGTGAGGTGCCGGAGGCTTAATGCTAGTTCCTTTACCCTTTCTATACTTATATCATAAGGAAAACATGCGATTGGGTGGATATGAGAAGGTCAAATACCCTTTTTCTGTTAATGGCAACTCATTAGCTTGTTGCAGTTGCAGCCTTACCGATGAGTAGCAGTAACTTAATATTGGGTGAACCACTTGCACCTTTATCAAAAAAGAAAGCTTATGAATCATTCCGTCTGTTCAAAACCTGCGCCCAGACAGACAAATAGACATGGCGACGGAACTTTGTAATATACTAAGTGATTTTTATAGAACTGCTATTAAAAGCTGATACTAAATGGTCCTTAGTCTTATACATTGTATGGATAATGAAGACTTTTGTTTGTAGTTTGGTGTCTGCCTACACTATATTACACACGAGTCGTGATAATAGAGCACCGTCTAGGTAGCCGTGGAGGTCAGCAGTCGGCGGCGGAGGAAGCCGCTGCCACAACGAGCCGCTTCCGTCGCACGTACTAATCGCAGCTACTGCCGTCAGCCCGACTCTAAAGGACTGAGACACTGTCGCCTCGGGCTAAGAACTCACAGACCGATTTTCAACCACGCCCGCGGCTTCTATAGAATGTAGATATGAATGTAAAAAATTGAATGCTTTTAACGACGCGTTTTGCACCTGCTACATAGGTTTTATGTAATGTGAATAAATAAATGAAAAAAACGTGTGTGATTGTTTGTCCCGCGGAAACTGGCTAAGACGCGCGGGTCGCGGTCACTTGCAGCTTGTGCGGGTTTTGCTCGCTCGCATTGCGGTTGGCTGGCGGGAGAACTTCACTGAACAATAATATCGATCGTTAATAACCGCAACCGCGACGGCGGCGTAATCGAACGGAACTCCAGTCTCGTGAGCTTAGAAATAAAACCGAACGCCGAACCGCGGCGGGCGCGGGTAAAAATCGCTCTATGAGTTCTTTGTCTTAGATGTAATATGAAGTGCCATACCATATGTTGTATGGTAGAAGTATCTTATGATGCTATATGCTTCGAAACTTTGGTATTTACCATTTATTTAAAGTCTAGGTCTTAGTAACTGAAGCTTCTTGCTAATTACTGAACAATTAGTAATTAATTGTAATTAACCTTTTTACATAAATAAACAACGTAACTAAAGTATTATAGGACCTATTAAGAAAAGAATCTTAATCAAATTTATAAACATAACTTAAATAAAATATGATTGGTTTTAGGTAACAGGGCAAAACTAATAAGTATAGTAGAAAAATAGCCAATTTTCTGTAAACGTTTTGTAAAAACAACTGATGGATTTAAAAGCTATCGAAGTGAGATCAAATTCGATGGCAGATACTTTGATTTGTATTTCCAAAGCACACTTTGTAAATTGCATGTAAACTTCCTCATAAATCTTGACATTGCAATCAGCAGATGTGTTGGTCACGCTACCGAATGAAAGAAATTAAAAATTATCTTTAAATCAAAATCTGCTTATAAGAAGCCAGTTTAATTCTTCCTGGAACGCATCCCAACGGGACCGAGTTAATAAATCGAGTATCGGAGATGGCTCTTGATAAGTTTTGCTGAAAAACAACGAACACGAAATACAGTGAGTGCGCCGCGTCAATCAAACGGGGCCTGCCCGGCGCGAGGACGCGAACGAAACGAATCTCGAAAAACGAAGCGAAGCGATGTTCTTGTTTAAGGTCGTTGATCGTCGTTTGAAATTTTATTAACATCCGTAATATTATAAACTCATCAGGGCCAAGCAGTCAGATAGGTTAAGAAGGTGCGCCTAAGATTGGTAACCATAGAAAATCCTGGGCACATAACTAAAATTATGTTCTAAAAAATACCAGATAATGTCAAAACAAAGTAAGAATTGTGCGGTCAAACAAAATATATAATCAACGACGCTCGTATTATGATAGTGTTGTTATTTCAATTCTAATTTGGTCTTACAAACCAGTCTTAGATAAAATTTAGGGTATGAACTCAATACGTTTAAATCTAAGACCTTTTATCATATTTATGTAATTTAGTAAATAAATTTCCTATTGACTTTAATATAGAACGCTTTGAAATATTACATTTACTAACGTCTTACCAAATAATAATAATCAAAATTTATATTAATGTGATTGTAGATAGAGCGCCGGTAAAAGCCCAGCGTTAGGCTGTGGAGTGAGGCTGAGGAGCGGAGAAATGGTTAATATTTCTCCGCTCCGCTTAGCAGCCTCACTCCGCTCAATACAAGCTGCCTAATGCGGCTATTGACCATAAAAACGTATAAATATGACACGAGTTACAGAAAATTTAAAATGATTTTATTAAAACAAACTAATAAACAAATATTTTAAAGGACATAAATGACGTTCGATTATATAACTTCCTGTAACTTTTTATTAAAATGTAATAAAAGGTAATTTGGAAGTATTTTTTTATAAAATCGTTTCGCAATGTGTTCGTGCGTTGTAGGCCCGTATAGCGGGACGGCGCGAGGTGTGAGCCGAGACCTCCTCCATCATCGCTCGACCGTGAAATGTGCAATAACAGGGCTGTGCTACGGTTTAGTTCTTTTACTGTGTTTATATTATATTTTATTGATTATTACACTCATAATGAGTTAACAATAGTCTGCTTTTAAAGCATTATGGGGTGGGTTAGTTATCTTGGAAAAGGTCTTAGACCCTTTTCCAAAATAGCTTCCTACTACTTCCTACACAAAACAGCATACGACACCAACGCTTTTTTGGTTTCAAATTGAGTAACACTCAGTTACTAAACTTATTGCGACTCATTTTTGTGGCCGCCATTAGTAACGATTAAGCCATTTATATTTAGAAGAAAAAAACACCAGCAGTCACAAAGACTGCAATCAGAAGTGAAAACTCAAAACAGCCTCGACAATAGCTTAATAATAAATAATCAACAATAAACCCTTGTACCTTAACAATAAAATTCAAAATTGAATACAAGAAAAAAAATTAAAAAGTTCGTCGAAACTGTTCCAAATTCAAACTTGCGATCGCCTCGGCCGATCACAGTTTTCGTAACGCTCTCGTCGCGCATTCACCAGCTTACTCCCCAAGTTAAGCGCGCCTAGAGAAGTTTTACCTAATAAAAATGGTAAAAATCATAATACATGTATATACTTCCTCGGTCGAGCCCTCTTGTGTACCTGCTGCTGTTACATAATGTACATATTGTATAAATTTGTATTATTTAATGAAGCTTATAGTAATTTAAAATATTTATTTCCAACTTCCTGCTTGACCAGCAACATAAAATCTTTTTTTTGGCAGCCCTGTTTAGTTTGACATCTGAAAAAATCTCGGTGCGGTATATAAAGGTGTCCTTGAAGGGCTTTTCAACAATCGATCGAGAAGCTTCACCCACGTACAACATGGAGGGACACTACAGGATACTCTTACTCGTGAGTTACTTTTTACTGTGATTATTATGTAAATAGATCAACTGCATTTTATTGAACAAAGCGATAATTGGTAATGGAAAGATTTTTTTGTATTTCTTAGCGAATTAAGAGGTGGAAGACAAACAAAAGTTTCTTGATAGTAACGAAGAAAGATATCCAGCATAGTGTCCGATAATAATAAAATAAAACATTACTGTGACTGTCAGGCTCCGCCCCGCTCTCTTATATTGATGGCGATAATCTCTTAATAAATGTTTATTATTGTATTGATTTTAGCAACAACAACGCTTAATTATCCTTTTCTCCACGAAGCCCGCCATAAATCCCTCTTCCTATCCTTTTTTTTTAATTAATCAGACTGCTCCTTATTGCCAGCTGCCAGTTACAATACCGTAAAACGGTGTTGTCAGCGTTATAAAAGGATGTTTTCATGATGTTGCTAACAATTTACGTGTCACGAGTTCTTCACCTATGAATTTAAATAACATAAAAAACCGGCCAAATGCGAGTCGGAGTCTTGCACGAAGGGTTCCGTACCATTGTCTAAAAAAATGACTTTTGTTGTATGGGATCCCCTTAAATATTTATTTTATTCCGTTTTTTTTTTAGTATTTGTTGTTATACCGGCAACAGAAATACATCGTCTGTGAAAATTTTAACTGTCTAACTATCACGGTTCATAAGATACAGCCTGGTGATAGACGGACAGACAGACAGACAGACGGACGGATAGCGAAGTCTTAGTAATCGGTCGTTTTCTACCAGTTGGGTACGGAACCCTAAAAAGCAGTAGTGTTCAGAGACAATTATTGACAAATACTTCTTTCAGATTGCCTTTTACGCAATTACTTGTGGCGCCACCATGCCAACAACAAAAGAAGTGAGAACGGGTTCGCTGCTTTTCCCGGAGAAGATCATAGGTGGAGTTATCGAGATGGTACACAGTCACAAGAACAAGGCAACAACCCAGGCTCCCTACCAGCAGCCGCCGCAAGTATACCCGCAGCAGTACCCTCAGTACCAACAATGGAACGGTCAGGGGAACTACCAAGGCCCTTCTCTACCCTACTCTTTGTACCAAGGACAGTACCAGGGCCAGACACAGTACAGCTACGCACCACAAAATGGCTACCAAAGTGGTTACCAAAATGGCGGCAGTTACACTGGTACTTCCGGTCAAATGTATCCTGCAAACCAGGGTTTTAGCAACTCACAAGGTCAAAACCAAGGTCAATATCAGCCGAACTACCAACAGCCTACTGGGAACTATCAGCAAACTCAGCAGTTCCAAGGTCAACAGGGAATGGGACAGTACCAGGGTCCGTCTAATGGATATTACGGACAAGGTGGTCAGTCCACCCAAGTTTCCCAGACGAATGGGCAGAATGGTTTCCAAGCGTCAGGAGGTCAGATGAGCGGCAGTAATCCAGGACCTACTTGCGTATGTCAAGCTTGGACGAAGCCGCGGCATGACCTTGTGAAGGACAGCCTCGCGATCGAGAAGATGGAAAAAGTTCAAGACTCCAATGTATAGATCATATTTAATTTATTATACGAAGCGTCCATTATGCCATAAAATATAATTTATTGTAATGTAATATTTAATATTAAATCCTTCTGAAATCATTTATTTAAATATTTTATTTAAAAGGCCTTTTTATTTCATAAATTGTAACCACAATGGCGGCAGATTTTAGGGTTGGCAAATTTGGGGCCATCATTTTTTATGTCTTCCAAATATTAAATAATCATATTTATTTCACATACCTAAATAACATTAAGTCGAGATAAAATCTTTAACTTAATACGTTGAAACATACACAATACATGACACATATATCCCTTAGTTCACAATAATACTAATTAAGGAAATGGTGATGTACTTAACTAAAATGATTCTAACACCAATGATAAAGTTTCAACCATTGACATCTTTCCTTTTATTATTTCTTCTTTTTTTTGCTGCATTGTTTTATTGCTATTTTAAAATCGCAGGCGTTTCTTTTGCTGCTATTTTAAAATCACAGGAAATTTTCCTTATTATTTATTTCCATATAATAAGAGGGCGAGCAAGTAGAGGGTTATTTCTGATATTATGTGATCACCGTTGCATATGAATAATTACTACACTTAAGGACTTAATAACTTACTGCCGTTAAGGATAATAAGCTTATTACTGTCTATAATTAGGGATTACCACTTCAATTGTATAATAAATACCTACTATAGTAGAGAAAAGCAGAGGATTTAAAAACTAATGTGAAAATAATATCAAGCACGGGACTAACACCGATATCGTAACTGTTCGTTTGGTGCGACCACCCGCGCCGCGACCCTTGCTTTTCGCCCACTATGCTTAAGCTCAATGTACTTATAATTAAGGGATCGAACTGGGTATAACCCATCAAGCAGTTAATACAGCTAACAAGGTGACACAACATAAATGAATTCAAAGGCGGAGCGAAGGGTAGTAGTAAATAAAGATGCATCTCTTTTATGTGGAACATATATATGTTATGTTATACATCTAACTAAAGCTATAAAGGCAACGAAAGTAATTTATATAATCCGGCTGGGATTTGAACTCCCGACAATATCATACACATATTCCCGATGGATCTTATCTATCTTAATATCTTTTTCTACTAGAATACTCTAATATCCCTTCATAATTTTGTTAAAAACATATATGTATACCATCAATCGTATTTGAGTCCCCTAATTTACATGGGGTCTAATTTTTATGCGATTTTTTTGTTCGTAAGATGTAGAGAACGAATATTTATTGAAACGCGTTGACTCTGAATTCAATTTCACATCACTAGATCGTAAAGCCACTGATTTAACAGGCTCTCAAGTTTTGATTTCATACAATTGAGATTTTGTCGCAATAAATGTTACCAACTTAAACATTATTATAATATTTCTAAACTCATAGTAGTGTGTGTCCTTCGGATTTGTAAATTCTTAATAAAATCGATTCTTTCCTAGATTTAAATCAGGCACATTGACCAGACAATACTTTACCAATTTACGTCCAAATTTGCTAACCGAAAACCATCGTTCGATCCATGAGATAAGAGTTGTCAGATCGCAGCTCATATGCTTGCAAACCCTTTAGCACCCAGTATGTTTTGACCTTCTGCCGCCGAAAGGATCGCTTTGCACTGGGGGTCTGGTGCGCTGGATTTCAGGAAGTAGGTCTGAAGCGTGCGCGCGCTGTCTTACGTAATCGTTACGTAAGGGGTGAGCGAGGGCTGCAGGGGGTGGGCTGCCGCCTGCGCGGTGCGGCGGGAGGGGCGCACATCGCACGGGGGCTAAGGCGCTCACAATCGATTCCCATCCGCAGTCCGGCTCGGCGTTCGAACATGGCAGACAAGACAAAGGTTGCTGAACAATACTACGCTCCGCCGCCGGACCTAGGGAAATGGGAGGCCTTCAGGATCTTCCTCTACAACTCCGAGACCGGTCAGGTCCTGGGCCGCACGGGATCGAGTTGGGGTAAGTGGTTTAATTCATTTCTTTGTCGCCACCATTTCCGTTGCGGTTTTGGAGGGAAAATCGATGACAGACGACTGCAAGGAAATCAATAACTACTGTTCTATTTTTATATGTGCAATTTCACTGAAGATTTTTGTATGTTAATGTAACATATCCTGTTGAAAAGCTAGTATCAATTACGTAACGCCCTGTAGAAGTTTTTGGTTAAAGATCTAAAGTTTTAAAAAGAGTTTAATTCCTATTTATAGTTAAATACCTAAGCCTACATAACATTAAAAATTACAGAGAGTAAAGAAAAAAATAAAATGTAAAATTAGAAGAAAAACAAATTCTTATAGGATAAATAGATAGTAAGATGCATATCGTATGTTATATGTAATTTTTGTTTCATTTTTATTACAGAGTAGACACTGGCACGAAACATTCATAGTTTAAAACATGGTACAATCAACTACAAATAAGATAGTTAAGAAAGGTGCACCTTATTACAAGGTACGAAGGTCGAGAGTCGCGGTGCAATTCGGTTTTCATATAATCCACTGGCACACTACACAGTTTTCAGCGCCGTCTTTGTTAGTTATGTAAGCGCCTTAAAAATCTTAATATGACTTCAATGAGTTAATCTACAAGTCGATATTCATAATTAATAATAAATATGACATTTTAAAGTAAAAATAAAATAAAACCTTGATGCATTTTAAGTAAGCAAATATAAATCAAAGTAAATGTCCGACTGAATTATACATCTGTGGCGTTTATTTAAAACAATACGACGGAAATTGATATACGAGTAGATAGAATGCAATGAGTACGCAGACATTAGCGAACGAATAGATAAAAAAAAATTAACCAGTAATTGCCGCTGTAAATTTTGCTACATTTTAAATCACTTTCAATTATTTTTACGAAAGATATAAATTTTTCAATGACATTCTTTAAAATATTTCCCGCCGTACGATCCGCCATCTTGGATTTACTGACGATCAATATTACTGTCAGAGTTATGTTTTGGACAAAACAATGTGATAATAATTAACGATCTGCTATATATATAATGGTAACGTAATTATTTAGCCCTATATTATTGCAATATGGCAACACAGCCCGTTGATGGGGCGCGGGTGGCGGGGGGCGGAGGTGCGCAGTCCACTCCGGCTGCGCGCGCCGCGTCCTTCCGCGATCGATCCAAGGACGTTCGCTAATGCTCCATATTTTCATAATCTTTGTCTTACCAAATAATCGCCACTAAGATCGTACTAAGCTATGAAGCTCCCTGACTCTAATTAATCAGGCTAAATACTGATAAGACCACACAAGTTATTTTATTTTTCAATGCAAAAAAAAACATACTAATGTTGGCAGTATAGCCATCAACTAAGTAGAGCTTGGAATCTCATTTAGTACGTTCTTAGCATTTGAAGGTGCCCAAGAGGACAGGTTCTCAGCTACTTCGGTTGTTATTATCGGCTTCCACACTTACTCATCTCCTGAACATCCTCTGTGAAATAGAGGTCCAATCCATGCTATCCCACCCTCCTCTTATTTCTTCTCTTCCTACCTAACCGGTGCACATACTAAGGTTGTTCATTTAACACCAAGTGACCGCTCTCTCGTTTTTCTCCCTCGTCGCAGAACATAATACTTTATAGAGTATCTCTAAGGTCCTGCTTTTTTTGGTCGCATGGTCCATTCATGATGCAGAGCTATTGCCGCTACGTGGCTTCATTTCTATCATTATTTAATTTTCTTATTCATTTAAGACTGCTAAGCGGTACAAGACATAATGGCCCACAATCGCCATCACTTCCATTGCTTTATTCCACGTTTTATACTAATAATAATTGATTATTATACTCACCATCAACCTGCATCAGTCTATTGCTGGATTTAGAATGTCCGCAATACCTTCCACTGAGTGATCTTCCAATTTCCTCATTCTTTGCCGTAGCCCCCACGAGGTCATTAGGATCTACCAGGTGACAATTTTTGTTCAGATGATTCCTCTATCTATCTTATAACTTTAGCTGCTTTTATCCTTATTAATAAGGGAAAAAATGTGTTCAAACGAGTATTATGGTGGGTGTTAACTGACCGCGATAAGCCAGCTTCCTGCGCGCTCAATGCAACACTCGCCAGCGATGATGCGATAGATGCTATCACTATATTTATTGTGTGATTGCTAATGTAACTGCTATTTAGTAATCGGAGGAACGGAAAATCAGAACTTATTGAAAACAGTTGAAATCTGTACAGGTTGCTAAAGATTTAATGCTTTGCACCTTGATCGATCAAGTGCTGAATGAAATATTATGTTTGATGAATTTAGAGGTATCTTGCAATGTGTTGAATATATTTTTATATGATTTTGATAAAGGTAGAGCCACATAACATCAGTAGCATTGGCATGACTCTTGAATGGTTTGTTCGGGTGGTCTCGCAAAACTTCGGTGCGAAATAAAAGTATTAATTCTTCTGCATTGAGACTTTTCCACTTTTAAGTGCCTAACCTTTGCTTTCTACATAAATGCTGTTAAAGCGGCTGTTACTAGTGGAACCACTACCTTATTCCTCTTCTACTCCCACAAAAAAGTCATCATTATGAATTTCTGAACGATGTTTATCAAAATTAAAATAGAAAATAACAAAGAAGATATAAAAATCATGTAGAGTGAGTGGTCCTATTAAAGTTTTCATATCTGCGATCAATACGAGAACATCACTTATGCATTGCGCTGATGCTTTTTATAATAGACGATGTTACGATATCATAAAACTTTACTCCCTTTTACAACCTGTCCTATTTCACTATAAATCATTATGCGTCATCGGTTTTCCACTTCATTTATATTTAGCAAGGGGGGTACAGAGAAGGGGCGTAAACGCGCATGCTCATTTAGTACCCGAGGGTTGCAACGCGCATTCGCTATGACCTATTCTAAACCCCCTACCATTTTACATGCACTTCAAAATGAATCTGACCTCAATTTACTTATTTGAATTTTACCATTGTCTTTTATCTAGAACTCGTTACGTTTCGTCGTGTGCTTTAACGGAAAACATAATGATTTTTTGATGTTCTCTGTTTAATTAAGTAATATTTTTTCAGACTGGTCATATTTTTCGATTTGAATCAAAGTTAATAAACAGTTGTACTTTTCTTAAAGGCAACGCATCTGCAGTTCCTCTGGTGTTGTGTCTATGGACATCATTGATCACCTTAGTGTTCCCGCCGCTCGTTTGCACCCTTCTGATAAAAAAATCTGTTTAACTTATCAGGAGGTAATAGAGATGCTAATCGTAAATCGTCAACCGAAAGAAATGATGTACGAACCACACAGGAAAAAGATACATGTTGTTAGGTCACTAGCTGTTCAGTGATTAGGGATTTTTGCGATCGATTGATACAAATCTATCCTTTTTATATTAGTATGCCTTCAGATACCGCGTTCAACGTTGAAAAATGAATCGATTTTTTATTCGATTTGATCAAATCGATGATTTTTTTATTATGAAATATGACGTTCATGCACTTTTATTTTACTCGACTCGAGGCAAGCTTTACACGATTTCACAGTACATACCGTCATTGTTTCTAATTAAAAACTCGGAGACTTTAAATTCTTAGTATGGGATTTTAAGAGGTCGCCAATTGGCGACTTAAGTGGTATCACTTTTGACACGCCGATTACTTATCTGTTTATAGTTTTTGACTTCAGTATTTAGAATAAAATTTCAACATTCTCGCTTGTCCCTTTGATACACTCATTCCCAAAATGGCCGCCACAACGAGCGTGTCAATTCGCGCGCCAACACTAATTACACAGATAATTAAAATGAACTAGGGCGATAAAATTTGGCCTAGGTCGTGTCACAACATTGTGCTAAAAGTATTTTATCTTATTATAATTGGCTACGACCATGTTATACTTTAAATAATAACCTCGTAATAACATTGTTCCATGGATGTTGTATGGTACATCTAAGAGAAGACTTTTGCGTGCCTAAAGAAGTACTTGTTTACATACATTGAACGAAAAAAATTGTCAAAATTAAAACAAAACACTGTATTATCGGAGACCGCGTGTACTTTGTGCAATGACTTAAACAAATTAGTACACATCAGCTCAAATTATGTGCGATGGCTCTTCGCTCTTAGAATAAAGAAAATCTGATGATTGAGGTGACGGCAGCCTTCCCTTTCCCATCCCTAATAAGGAAAGGATGGAGAGGGCAAGACTATTTAACGGGGAAGGCAATCGAGAGGAAAAAGAAAAATATCTTTTTTTCTGTTTATCTCCTCCGCTCTCCATTAAATATAGGTAATGCTGCGACACATACCTTATTGCTGATGCTTATAGGTAGTGGTCGCTTGATATGAATGATTGTTTGGCACCTTCTTCTATGAAAAAAAAGGATAGTGTCTATGGTTTCTAATTAGATTTTAGTTCATTACTAATATGTTGTTTAATGTCTTCTGAATTAATAATGACGATCTTGAAGGATCTGATGTATGAGATAATGAAACTCTTGATGCAGCAAATATTTTTGGTGGAAAGGATGCATACAATGGGGTCAATAATCGTCCAGCAGTTAGTTAGCTGACGACGCCACTTACGACCAATTACTACAGAGACGACATCGATTAAGCTTCACAGAATGTAAACAATTGGCACAATTAAAACTAAGTTATGTTTTTGGTACTTTTTTGATTAAGAGAGTATAAACAATAAGTCCTCACGGACTGTTATTAACTCTTTTCATAGAAATATAAATAAATATATTTGTTAGAAGAATCCTGGTTAAAGATGTCATAAAAGTATTTTCGCCATAACTAAAAGGAGGGCATAATGTCAAGTCTCTTGCAGTCCACATTTAGGTTGATCTGAGAACTTGTATGGATGCAAGAAATATGTAAATACAGTATTCATAGATAATTACATTAATATAAGTATTGATGTTGCCAGGACAGACATTTAAGCTTTCGTGGTTTTCTAATAAACAACAGTTTTAGCTACAGGGGATCTAGTTTAATGGTGAGATTTGTAAACGAAATTAGTTCTAGAAAAATATTGCTGAGGTATATATGCAGATATAAAAATAATTCGCATCGACTTTATTGACTCTAGTCTCAAATATGACAGGAAGTAAGCTTAATTCCATCATGTATTGACCCGAAATAATCCTTCTTTGTCTAGAATGTAAACTGAACCCACGATCCGAGGAGTAACTCTAACTGCTACAACATTGTCACATGCAAACACAAGGATTATAAATCTAGGAAAGACAATTTTCATAATTACTATTACCCTTAATTTTTCTATCAAAATATTAAGATATTTTTTAATATTGTATTATTTTGTTTACAGCTAAGATCCTCCTATTCTATCTCATCTTCTATGCGATCCTGGTGGGTTTCTTCGCCGCCATGCTGGCCATCTTCTATCAGACCCTGGACTCAAAGATGCCCAAGTGGCAAATGGATAGATCGCTGATCGGTAGCAACCCAGGTAATTGTATAACCTTTATATTTTATTGCTGTGTAAATATTTCAAAATTTGGCGGCTGTCATTCACATCAATATCCACAACAATCGGAAGAGTAACAGATACGTTGGAAGCGATTTTATAAGAAAGACGAGTGTAAAGGTGAGTTGGTAAGAAAAACGAGAGATGGATGGAAAGACAGTGGGCCTGAATTACTTCTGGAGATAGGAGTATTTTCACGGTCAAGTTGATCTATGTCTGTACCAGATGCTACTGTTCTTAGAGAGTTTTTGAGACTGCTTAACAAAGTATACATACACAGATATCAATAAGTTAAGAAATATTGATAGACAAGTCTTTTCTTAGTCTTCTTAAATGTCATGTTTGCCAGGTCTGGGCTTCAGACCGATGCCCGATACAGCTAACGTGGAGAGCACGCTCATCTACTACAGGGCTAACGATAAGGGCTCCGTGCTCAAGTGGGCCACCGTCATCGACGAGTTCCTTGAACGTAAGAGATATATTATTAACATCTTATATATTATTATATATTTTACTATACATTATTATATATATTAACTGTACATTGTTGTGTATATTGTTTGTCCGGTTACAAAATACTAATATGAGGAAGACAACGTCTTCTACATGGTCCTACGAAGGGTAACTACCGGTATACTACCCCTTCGGTATTCTACCTCAATGAAGTTATGTACTGCAACTCATTGTATTTAAATGTCTTTGACACATTTTCACTGTTGTCATGCGATTTGGCTTTGGGACTTCAGGATTACAATAAATGTACGCTTCCCAGAGTACCGCAAGAAGGGCAGCGGCGGCGGCGAGGCATCTGGGGCCGAGAACCGCGTGCCCTGCTCTCCCGTTACTGGTCCTATCGGCGAACGGCAGGTGTGCGACGTGCCCGTCGACAAGTTCAACCCCTGCACCTCTGCCAACCAGTATAATTATGAGCAAGCCGGCCCCTGCGTCTTCCTGAAGCTCAACAAGGTTAACATAAATGTGATTTTAGTAACAAATATAGTAAAAAAATACGTTAAACTAACATGAAGTAATACACTATAATTGTATATAATAACCTTAATAATATGTCATCTAACATATCATTGACGGTTTTGTTACTTATGCTATGGTACACGTCAATTAAACCCTTAAGATTCTGAACCAAGCAAATCTGTGTTTGGTCAGTTTTAATGGCCTAAAGTAAGGACATACTAAACACACTGTCGCTTCTCCTCCCTTGCGATCAGTTACTGGCATTGAATTGGCCTTAAATAATTTAAAACTAATACTTCCGGTACCTTCATTTCAGATTTTCAACTGGACTCCTCAGCCTTACAACACCACCGAGGACCTTCCCACCAGCATGCCCGAGGACCTCAAGCATCACATCAAGACCATGGTAAGCATCTGTTCAGAGAAGAAAAATAACTGAATGGTTGGATACAAAAATTACTAACATTGTATTGAAACAATCCAACTAGGCTTGTACTTGGAGATGGTTTACGACAGTAGGCGAATGGCGAATTCGAAACCACGATTATAAAGTGGATTTCTATGTTTAGGAAGGGAAACCTGACGCTAACACTGTGTGGGTGTCGTGCCAAGGCGAGAATCCTGCTGACGTCGAGAACATGGGCCCCGTGCAGTACATCCCAGGACGGGGCTTCCCCTCATACTACTACCCCTTTACTAACAAGGAGGGCTACCTCAGCCCCCTCGTGGCTGTTCTCTTCGAGAAACCCAGGAGTAAGTATTATTGATACGTCCCGTTTTGTAGATGTAATACGTATTTTCTACAACGGAAATATAAGATCTCAATTCTGCAAGTATGACATTGAATATAAGACGTGTTGGAATTTTCTAATGTCTGATCTGATCTATCGCCGGATCTACGGACTGTCATATATGCAATGATCAAGTCAAGATATTTTGCGTTCCTAGTACAACGGTAGCTTCGGTCCTTTTGGCATGTTGAGGCATTGTACGAAGAAAGAGTGGCAAGGGTTTGTGTAAAAGTGAGTGGCAGTATTGAGAAGGTTCGCTCGAGACGACCGCATATCGATATAAATTGGTGACATATTAAGTGTTGAAGAAAGGCGATATTAAAGTAGAGATTTATGCATAGATTGAATGTAGAAGAAGCTAGGACGATGTGTCAGGTCCGTAGAAAATAGATTCGAAATCTTAAACTCTGTGCTACTGGCGTGCAGCCCATTATTTATTTAGTTATATATGTAGGATGCCTTAGGATGTCGGAGTACACACTTTTAAATTTGCAGCTGGCGTCCTGATTAACATCGAGTGCAAGGCGTGGGCCAAGAACATCTTCTACGACCGGTACGAGCGGCGCGGCTCCGTACACTTCGAGCTGATGGTGGACCGGTCCTAAGCGAGCGGCCAGGGCTCCGCTATGTGACCGTCAGTTGGCGCCGAGGCACCCGAACGCTCCAAACGACTGCCATTACATGCCAAGCCCGCCAATTGACAGTCACTTCGTGTAGCCGCTTTCATTTTTAACTTTGTCACAAATAAATAGTCAAGTTTAGAGTACGGAACGCTAAAAGCGATTGGCCGCCAAGCCAGACGTTATAGCTCGGTTGGGTTAGCGTTTGGCTGCCAAGCGGCCGCCAGGATGCCAAGCCATGTTCGGCCACGCCAGGCGCCGGCTGCCAAGCGCCATTAGCAATAGCCACATAGTCGGCGGTTTATTTATATTCGTTTTAGAATAGCCAGAGGGCGCCACTGATTTCAAGTTTCGTTTACACGCTTAAAGTTTTAAACTATTAAATAATGTTAATTATGTAATGTTTTCTGGACGGTGAGTCAATAAATATGCAATAGTTGGTTTCAATTTAGCTTTTTCGATGTGTTTTATTTACTTCACCAAACTCCTGGCTCCTCGTCCCCACTGTCCTGGTTTATATTAGGGAACCGTTGTGCTCATGACTGTAAAATACAAAGGAAACCATATGTTGGTTAGTGATGATATAATAATGTGACAATAGGGTGTAGAAAGAAAATGTTGAGAGAGGAAGTACAATCTATATTGGGACTCGATATCTCGACTGCCCTGAGACAAACTGATGATAGAGTGGAGTGGAGACAGCTCGTTGACAAGTCAGTGAAGGCACTTCAAGAGAAGCACGACCTTCAGTAATGGAGCTTGCGAAGAAGATTAAATGAGTCACTCTTGAATGTTTGAATTTGGAACAGTTTCGATGAACTTATTTTCATTTATATTTCTTGTATTCAACTTTGTATTTCATTGTTGAGACACAAGAGATTATTTTTGTTGATTTTTTATTTATTAAAAATAAAAACTATTTTCGCGACTTCCCAACTGTTTTGACTTCTGTCGACAGTCCTTATGACTGTCCTTATGACTATAATATTAAAAAATATTAGAAATATAAAACGTCAGGCAAAGCCTGTTCATAAAAAAGCTGTAACTGAACAATAAGCAAGAACAACTTTTTTATATATGTCCAAATTCTTCGGTACATAAACTAGTAGAGTACGAAATACGATGTGTAGATAGATCCCACTTAATATTTTACTAGCGGACCCAACAGAGGTTGTCTTGCATGAACGTTTGCTTGTTCAGCTAATGTATTTTCGTTATTCGTTAAGAAAAATTAAAAATCTGGATAACAATGGCAACGCCATCTACCGGATCCAACTGTGTTTTCATCACACAAATTTCATCTAAATCGATCTAAGCTCACGTACAGAAGAATTATATAGGTATATATTAAGACGAGAAAATTATATTGTAGATGATTTGGAAAGATGGCAGGAGCTCGACCGCTTCCAAATTTGATGAAATACCTAAATCGAGAGCTTAAAATGCAGCTCCAGAAGAGGACGTAATTGAAGTTAGAATTTTCAGCAACCTAGCGAAGTTGTAAGACAAAATTATATACAAATATTTTTCCATTCCATGCGGCATTTATTCAATACTGAGTGTATAAACCCCTTTTCACAAATCTCTTTTTACTTATTCTATCTACGCGCCATTCTTTGCCGAGGGTTACGTCTCCTATCATGACCGATCCACAGGGACGTGGATGGCATGTTACAGTGTTGTGCTGATTTCGTCTATCCAATGCTTCGTGTGATGAAGACTTTTTAATATCACCCTTTTCTGTTCGACATCGAATAATTTTATATGAAAACTCAAGACATTTTTTAAAAGTCTATTTACATTTAATCTGTGGCCAAAAGTTTAAGGCCACATTAATTAAAGTAGGAAAATAAAGTAAAACTACAATAAAACATTGAATGTTCAATTAATCTATTTAATCATCTAATACAACATTGATTGACAAACAATGTACGTTGAAAGCGTAAATAAATATTAACAGTCTATGGTTAGTCAGTCAGTCAGTCATCAGTCTATAAAAAAGGCTATAGTTAGCTAAACTGATTTTTCATAAAAAAATCCCCCTTTACTTTTTTTGATTTTTTTCACAAGTCTCGGCATACAGGCAATAAACTTGTTAATGGTGTCTTGTGATATATTGTTCCCAATTTCGCATAAAGCATTCCACATTTCTTCTCGCGAGGATGGGCTTCGATTACGGACGTTCCTATCAAGCTCTTCCCACAAAAGTTGAATGGTATTGAGATCCGGGCTCTGAGGAGGCCAAACCATGTTTTTTAACACCTCTTCTGCATCTTTCTCTTCTAAATATCCTCTACATCATTTTGAGCTATGCTTTGGATCATTATCTCGTTGGAAAATGAATGTATCTCCAATTAATCGCAGCCCAGAAGAAACGGCATTTTGTTCTAGAATGTTTTTGTACTGTTCCTTTTGCAAAAATCCTTCAATTTTAATCAAATCGCCAGTTCCTTGGCTAGAGAAGCAACCCCAGACCATAATTTAGCCACCACCATGCATGATTGTTGTTGACTACACATCTGGCATAATTTTTTCTTGGGCACTGCGTCGAACCTAAATTCCACGTTTGGAACCGAAACGTTCAAACTTAGATTAGGTCCAAAGAACTTTTTTTAAAATCTTCTTCAGTCCAATTTAAATGGGCAAGAGCCCACTCCATCTGTTTTTTCTTGTTTTACGGCCTTAGCAGAGGTTTTCGAACGGCAACGCGACCATACAACTTCGCATCTCTCAATGTAGTCAATGATAAAAGTTTAACTCGGGTTTTGTTTACTTCAACGCGGATTTCTGGTGCTGTTAAGCGTCTATTTCGCTTGCTGGTAACAACAATGAAATTATCTTCACTAAACGTGGTAGCTCTCGGCCTTCCCGAGCGTGGACGATCTTGAAAACTGCCTGTCTCCCTGTATTGAGTTATTGTGCCATGAACACAAGTCTTCGATAACTTCAGTTGTGAATCAATCTCACGTTCGGATTTGCCTTCATTGTATGAAACAACTATGGCAGAACGCACTTCACTGCTAATTTAATTTGCCCATTTTATGACATCTTCACTGTAGAAACGACTAATTGAGATTGATTGTGAACAAGTAAACTCGGGTAATAATAAGTCAGAAACACGTGTTTTCAGAAGCTAAATAATCCTAATTATTGATCAATACGTAACAAAAGCAATGTAATTAGTAATGAGGACATTATAAAAATATTATTAGAACTCTACCGCCTGGCACTAGCGCAGCGTTTTCTGGTATTTGAAAACAATAGATCTCATAATGAACAACGTCCAATCCCACCATACTCACACGAGTAGCGTTACCTTATTGCAAGTTTCCCCCGGATTTGGCAGTCTGTGAAGCCTACACAGTAACTTCCTGAGGGCACTGATCGAAGGGGCCAATAGCACAATGTCATCTACGTAATTTGTTTATAAAAGTCCCGTTGACCGTGCCGTTGCTGAGCCTACCGATCAGCCGATCCACATACAAGCTAAAGAGCTAAGGTGACGTCAGCCCTCCTTGTCTCACCCCGCATCCCTTATTAAAGGTATAACAATCATATGTGATTACTCGAAGAACTGTTATCTGACTGTTCCGATGGATGCTCCATCTTGTCAGGCACATTAAAGGTATAATATAACCGGTCAGAAAATTAATTTCAGTTTGCAGCGGTTCTCATAGAGCTGAAAATTGGTTGGAGGTAAAAAGTACAGAATTGTCGGTCCTTCCTTAGCTCTGCTAGCCGCTCACTGCTCACGTTACCTAATGCTAAATTATTAAAATTGTTCCACAATCTCAATGATTACTACACAAACAAGTAATTTCTCTTTTTAATATGAGTAAATACATAAAAAATAATGAATTTTAAACCATATGCACTTACATTTTAAGTGTTCTTTCTTATGGAGACGCTGTATTATGGGGATGCTGTCAAAAAAAGTGCTTTTGGAACTTGGATTTCAATTGTTATTAGGACAAGATTTTTATGGAAGAAGGTGGCGAATGCAACTGATGTTAAGTGACCGCTTCCAGGCAACAAGCAATTGAACCTCAGATGCGAATTGAACCTGCCTTTAATGGACAGAGGAGGGGATAGATAGGAGAAAGAGGCCTTGTCCTATTATTCACCTTCACGTCCAATCCTCTGGGATCAAGAAGATGGGAGGGGATAGAGGAACACTCATCAGACGACATGCGACAGCATACTTCTATTTCACGGCTGTCTTCTGTAAGGTCGTCTCAGGTCGAGCCGGCCAATTCGTGCAACGAATGTTGTACCGGGCTCCACCATTGTTAAAATTTTTACAATAGTAAGAATACATAAATTTCAGACCCTTCACCTAATTTCAATTGTCCTTGGTCTACTTGCTTTTGTAGTGACGCCGGACTTGCATATTCAATGCCTTCTATCCGGTACTCCGCTTTCCGAATCTAGCGACTTTCTGCCGTCCTCACGAGGTCGTCGGTCCATCTGAAAGGGGGGCGCCCCACACTTTTTACCTTGACTCCGATAAATATAGTATGTAGGGTTTTGTTCTAAATATTTTTTTCACAATTGAAAAAACTTCAATTCAAACGAAAATTGAGTAGTTATTATGCGTATTTTTATGACATTGTACAAAAGTTTATCCTAATGTCCTGAACACATTGTTGAAAAAAAAATTGGATCGACAATACCGCAGCGGCGTTAAGTGTAACAAGAGTTCTGTGTTTCTTTTAATAAATATTTTTGTATTTTTCTCACTATATCTAAAACCTGATACCAAGAATATAAATACAGCACGACTTTATTAAGATTATATCCTTTATTATCGACGTGTAATTGTATTGAGTAATTTAATTTTACTATAATATACATAATAAATATATGAATGTATTGACGCAGAAAATCTCTGCCACAGTGGAGATGGCGCCGAGCAGTCGCTACCCTCCCCTCGCCCGCCGACCTATATACCGGTTGAAGAACTTAGTGTTGGAGTAGCGATTTCATAGCTTGTAAACACGTTTAATGGCTAATTATATTATCAGGACTTTAATTACAATAGACTGAAACAAAATGAATTAATATCAATGACACTCAAATACAAAGGGTCGTCAGGCTACTCAATTACAATACCTGGTATACTGCACAGCTCTGGTTAATGAAAATAGCCAAATGTCGACTCAACACAAAACGTAATAGAAACACCCACTGCGAAAGGAAGAAACTTGCCTTAATTTTTTTTTTATGGAAGATGGTTGCAAACGAACAAGCGGATCACCTGATGTTAAGTGAGCGCTGTCCATAGACATCAGCATCTACAAGCAAATGTGTTGCAGACCTACCTTCAATGGACAGAGGAGGGCATAGACAGGAATAAGGATATTTCCTTTTCCCCGTTAACCCCCTCCCCGTCCAATCCTCTTCCTGTTCCCATCCTATACTAGTAGGATAAGGAAAGGTTGGGAAGGGGAAGAGGACTGAAATTAGGCCTCCGGCACCTCACTCATAAGACGAAACGCAGAATACTTCTACTTCACGCCTGTTTTCTGTGAGGTCGTGGTATTTCACCGGCCGAGCCGGCCTATACGTGCAACAGATGTTGTTGCGGGCTCTACAACTGTTACCTGTTCTTACCAGTATTAGCAAACCTATTAATCAATTTTGAGACTCATTGTTATGGATATAATTAACATATACATATTAATATGTTGTTCTCCTATGTGGTATTATTTAATTTTACGTTACAGCTATGTGTATAAACAAACACATTGATGGACGACAATTATAATGTAAGAAATTCACAAACAAAGCAATGGCGACAGACGGTCTGAGGCATCACTACTACTGTCTGGAATTAGGTCATGGGATGTTTAACACACTTTTTTGTTTTTAGATCAAAAAGTTTAACTATTAAGTATTAACAACTGTTCCTCCTTGGCATATTTCACGTGTGTGACGTAAATAAATAAATATTGGATGTATCCCGTATAACTCAGAAGTGTAGGCAGAGATTCGAGATTTCCAATAGGCATGTGTTTGTGCCCTAATTTTTCTTTTTAAGATATTATTTTCTATGTATTGCGTAAGCGTGAATTGATAACAATTTTCTAAGCTTTGGATTCAAGCACTGGATCGCCTGATTTTAATTCAAATATTATGACATTTGATTGTTTTCTACTAAGTAACTTAATATCCCTTTGTCTCTCAGAGGTTCCATCCATTACGTAACAACGGGAAGACATCCCCGGTTCTACGTCGCACCATCCCTCAAACGTCCACAGCGTAACAAAGTACAGTACAGACATTTAAACGTTTAATTATCAAAGTATTTGTAGTCAACATTTAATAACTTTGGTGATTTTATTAGTAACACATTAATTATTATATACTAGTTGTTGCCAGCGGCTTTGCACGCATTACATTTTCTACACTAGTTTTTTTAAGGTTTCGCATATAATAGCTTCGATTTTGGGTAACATGAGTCAAAAAAATCCATTTACTGTCCGCTAAGATTTTTTTTTCTTCATGGATTACGTCCGTTTTTTTTTCATCATCATATTAAAGATAATCGATATTAATCTCACTACTGCTTAGATAACACACACACTTTCCTATCGAGTTAAATTTCAGTGAAGTGATGCGGCTGTGTATTTTACCCTGTGGTGAAATATCATGATAGTATTTTGCGCGGCGCCAGCGCGGCGACGTCAGCGGCGCCGGGTCGCCGTCTGTAAAACCTCCATTGATTATTCTACATTTATTTATTTATATATATTAGAATACTCAATATACAGGCTATATTTATACATTTCTCTTTACTTTTAAATTTAAAAGCGCATTTACATAATGATTTAATTCAAAGCTGCACAACGAAAGTCTTTATTTTTAATACCATCATCACGGTTCTCTTTCTCAAGGTAATTTCTTACAATAACCATAATCAATTGAAGTATTTTTTACAATAATTTCAAAAAACTTTTTCAACAAACAAACCATCCATACAAAGCCTTCAATGTATGCTGTACGTATTTTACGATGCCTCCGCGTCCTGTGGCGTCAGACTCGCTCCCATCGCGCGGCTGCCAGTCGCCGCCGTCACCTCCTCGCGGCATCAGGGATCCGGGAATCGGGATATATTGAAAATATTATTAAAAATGGGCTTCGAGAAGAGAACTGTTAAGATCATAGTGTTTGTTGCCGTGTTATTGTTGGTGATCGGTAAGATTTTTTTTGGATTATGAATTTGGAATGAAGGATTTCAATTTTATTACAGATTATATTTAACTGAAACATTTACTTTTATGACTATTTGAGTAGTTTTTAATGTAAATAATTTAACATGGCGTTACTAATAATAATTGAGAACTTATTTTGATTATTTTAAATTAATAATATTAGATTATTGGAGTAAGGTACTAATATGTCTTTTAACTATTTAAGCTTAAAAACTGGATATGATTTACGACAACAGTCGAATGGCGGATTTGAACCCACGACCTCATGATCAGTAATCTATTTGCGCTTTAAAATATTCTTTAATGTTTTTTTTTCTTGCATGAATTATTACCAGAATAGGGTTCGTATTTTAAAAATTACTAGAAAAAACTTTTGGCAATTAAAAAGCCCATTTACATGAAAACATGTAAAGAAGTTTGTAATAATTGTAACCTTCTTTGGTCTACACTCTAACAGTTAATTTGCCGCTAGTCCTTTTTGTTTTTATTTTCAAATACTTATAATAGTTTGTGTAAATAAATTTCGACTGTGTAATTTTTTAAATTTAATATTTAAAAAAAAAACTAGTCACCC
>JWHW01022272.1:71975-95664 GCA_000931545.1 Papilio glaucus
ACATTTCTCATTCAGCCGAAAGCATCGGATTGTAATAAAATTCGCATTTGCTGTTCACTTGTGAAATTATTATTGAATATTTGCTGCCTGACGTTCTATCCTTGAAAAGTGTCTGTAACTAAAACTAAAATGAGTTATCTGAAAGTATACATGTTCTTAGCCGTAACATGCAGTTCTGTAATAATTGGTAAGTGACTCTCGACATGTCATGTTGCAAGTTCTTTGTTACTTTTATCGCGTTACGTATTCTGAGTCGCGTTGCTTTTTCGTTTTCGGTGAACACTGGCAGCTTTTGCGCATTCGATGTTGAAAGTCCAAATTCGTATCCGTACCGTTTTGTATTCCAATAAGATTAATTTTATACATTATTTTCGCAGGTCAAGGAGACATAACGACGAAGAAGCCTGATATTATTAATTTAGGGGCGTTTTCAGACAGTCTACCGGCTAGCGTAGCAGCTCTAAAAAGTACTTCTGATGCCGCCCCCTCAGTAGACGTCATAGGGCCGTCGTACGAGGCTCAACAATCATCAAGCTCTAAGCCAGACACCACAACGGCACCAACTACAACCACTACCAGCACAACTACAACTTCCACTCCAGCTCCAACAACTACAACAGAACCAGCTCCGAACACCACAACAGTGCCAACTACAACTGTTACACCTGCCCCTGAACCTAAGCCGACGCCGGCGCCAGGCCCGCTCCCAGCACCAACACAAGGCACTTGGTTCTACACTGACAAGAGCACCAATGTCACATGCATCCTGGTGCAGTTTGCCGCTCAGCTGAATATAACATACCCCAAGAATAACAGTAAGTGAACTTTTGGTCAATTATGTAACTAATTATTTACAAGTTGATAGTGAGTTAGCTTTGCAGTTCAAAAACAATGGCAGTCACCATAATAACCTGACTAATACCATCTTTAGGGTCTATCATTCATCCCACAAATTGATTTTCTAGGTTACATGTTATTGATTTTATTTAAGTCTATAATTTGTGGATTATATTTGTGAGGTTATGTCTCTGGTTAATATCTTATTGTCAAACAGTTGGCACTAGAAATGTCCTTAATTACTACCTGAACTGGTTATTTCTGAATATATTTGATGTTTATTCAGTCTATGCGTAAATAGTATAATATTAATATTGTTTTATTCATAAAGGCAATTTTAAAAGATAATTTTGTACACAAAAATCTTTAGGATATTCTTTGTTTACTTTTTATTTCATAATAACAAAGAAGCCATGATAATTAAGCAATAACTTTGAACACAGAAAACTACAACTTTAAAATTATGCCTATTTGTATATTTATGATGACTAGTTGATCTATCTAGATACCAAATAATCTCATATCTATGGCCAAGAGAGTGCATGCTACATAAAGCAAATTGTGAGATGGATGTTTGGGGTAACACAAATGGATATTGTAAGAAATAAGTATACTAGGGAAGCCTGGTAGTAGCATGAGTGATCGATAAATTAAAAAACAAAAGGTTAGCATGATATGGGCATGTTAAAGGAGGGAAGAATGGCTTGTGACAAGAAGATTTTTTTAGTGCCAGGGGTATATCAGTATGGGTAGGCTTAGAATATGGAAAAAGAGATGGTTGGATTGAGATAAAAGGTAACATGATAAAGAAGGGAAACTGAAATGACAAACAATTGATCAATTTAGGAGACAAAAACATGTGCTAACCCCACATAAAGTGGGATCAGGGAAGGGATATGATATAGTATTTGCCAATTAGTGTAAAAAATAACAGGTCGACCCACAATATGAATTGATGATCTGGTCAAAAGCTGAACATGCACTAAATGTTACGTGAAGTTTACCACAATACATAAATGAAAACCCACATCGGTTAAGCCATTTCTGAGATTAGCGGTAACAAATGCACAGACGAAAATTCTAATAATCATTGTTTTGGGTTTTATTGCATTGAATGCTCCCAATAATAGTTTTTCTCAAATATCTTTCATGTACAGACAGCGATCAGTTACATATTTATTATATGTATCGATTATAATCACTTCATTGCGAAATCCCAGAAGATATTTAGCTGGTGGTCTAATTTACAAACTAATGAATGCCGGTTGAACTACACCAGGGTATATAACACTTATTGCTTATGTTTGGTGTCAATGAGTTTGAAGAAATATCCAGAAACATCCAGAGTAGAGGTATAGTGTCTATGACACTATACCTCTACTCTGTTTAATGCTATATGTTCTGTTGTGAACTAATACATATCATAGAGACTGTTTATATATTTTGATATACTTGATAAATGAATATTGACACTATTTTTTCGGAATTCAATTTGTCATATAACATCCATGTTGTCCCTCTACCAGGGTATGCCACTAGGGCATGTTATTATTGTGATCCGTTCATGATATATTGTAATAAACATTCCAAGTATATGTTGCAATCAAATTACAGTATAACAATATGACATTGAGCTGTTGTACAAAAGGCAACCTTGAAAGTATACAATTCATTTTTCAAGTCCGCTGAAAGATAAAATTCTAAGTCATGATTCAGGCAGAAATATACTATTGAATTTCATTCTAATGAGAAATGTTTTTTATTTGGACTGGATTTTTTTATTGTTTTTATCTGCTTTGCCTACCACGAAATATTCAAATAATATTAAGGAAATTCTAACAAATTAGAATTCCTTTTTACACATATCCGCACTGGCTTGGTCCGGGTAGCACCAATAATGTAGATCTGATCGCTACCAAACTTCACAGAAACACCGACTAGACCAATACACACTTCCTGATAATTTCATGCAAATCCACTCAGCTGTTTCGGAGCCTAAAAGAAACATACACAGATTGCTTTTTATAGATATAGGTGTACATTGTCTCTCTCACATGTAACTTGTTGAGTTACTATATTGGTTTCGACAGATAACTGTTTTACCCCGGTAAAACCATTACAAAAAAAAACAAGAACAATTCTTGGTGATGTTCTTCAAATCAATAATTTATACCTTGTTTCATTGCAATATATGATTGTTGTAAATAAACAAATGTCATTTACCGCACATGGCGGCCATTACACTTTAATTTCATCGGAATGTAATTTTGTGGAAATCGTGAGATAAAGTGAAGTGAAACTGTAGTATTTAAATAGCTGTTATAAGGTAATATGAGAAAAAGTTCTTTTTCGAAAATATTTTGGATTTTCGAATGTTAAAGTAAAAAACTTTGTTTACATGGATCACATCTTGCTGTGAAACAGAGGTATAGGTATGTTGCATAATGCATCTGCTATTATGTGTTAAGTATTCGAGTTATTGTTGCACAATACTTTTGTTTATCTTGCAATTAATGGCGTTTCACACTGGACATTATTTTCATTGGGGACCTATTTCAATTAAAAGGAAATGTGCAATGAGGAATTTGCACTTTAGGTGATATTAAAAATATTTATACTTGTAGTGTCGTATATTATGCATGCTATTATGTGAATTGTTGGGGTTTTTTCTTGTTATCATGACATTGCTATGAGGTATGGCGGCGCGCATAGGTCCGATACAATTCATAGCAGTGAAGCTAAATCAACTACTGACATCAGTTTTATAAACTGGTAGTCGACTAGTCTGGGAAATTTTGTTCTGCCTTAGAATTTATTTATGTATTATTTATTGGATGGGTTGCACTCAGGTTGATTCCCTACATTGATGCTACGTCGTGTACGAAAAATGTATTTATTGATATAAAAAGTGGCAGATATGCTATTAGCGGTTGAAAAGTGAAGACCCGAAAGCGTCCTAATTAGGACGCTTTGTCTATAGCTTACGTCATGTGAAAAACACTCTCTGTTTGACACATGACGTAAGCTATAGAAAACACATTTCTCTCATTATTTTAATTTCGCTATCTTTTAACACCATTTTACCTGTTCGGATTATAATATTGTCTATGACAGCTAGTGTTAGAATATTAAATTGTACCTTAAACCATAGAGGACAAGAAAACATTTTTTTTAAATCAATGCTCAGTATGACTTGCTCTTTGCCATATTAGGAATTGGAAAATAGTGATACCACTTTTGGTGCTATTTTATGTCCATATTTATCCTTTTATAATCTTAATATATATAAATCTCGTGTCACAATGTTTGTCCTCAATGGACTTCTAAACCACTTAACCGATTATAATAAAATTCGCACACCATGTGCAGTTCGATCTAACTTAAAAGATAGCATAGTTTTATCTCGACTTTTATAGTGCTACGGCGTGCCGTGCGAAGCCGGGGCGGTCCACTAGTTATTTTATAAGAAATTTAAGAATTTAAATGAGGAAAAGTATGGTAAAAATGCACTGCGATAACAGTCGTCGGTACTTTAATAAAAATGTTCGTTTGAACGTTCCAAACAGGTTGGACGTCGACCACGTGACTCGATCGAGACGTGTTTATACTATCATTTGTTGTGATATTGTGTCGTCCAGTTAGCTGGCTCGATGCAAATCCTCGGATTACGAAGTCTGGGAGTCGTAGTCGTTTGGCCAAGACTACGCCCGGCGTCCGCGTCGGCCAGTGATCATATCTTTATATAATACAGTACATCCATACAAAGCTATTTGCTCCAATTTTGGAGTAATAAGTTGGTTTCAATTGTACAAAATATGTCGTAATATCGCTGTCTTTTTCCCACTTATGTGGTTTACAGTAGGTGTACTGTATAGGTTTTAGCTACAGGTTATACGGCTGGCCGCCTGCCTGGCGCCAACTCTTCTCTGGAAAATTGTACAAAGTATTTCGTATGTACAAAAGACCTTATCGCTCAGTGTTGAAAAATCCTCTACTTCCTCCTAAAGGCGTCCATTAGGGTTGTCACATATTTTAGGGTTGTCACATAATTATTTGTAATTATCTCTGTAAAAATATATTTAAACGGAAATAACTTGTAGGTTTTAATAGAATTTCTATCCATACCCATGTTTGAACAGTACAGAACGGTACAGAGACGGCACGGCCGGATGTGTTCAATTCACGAACCTGTTTGCAGTCCAATCGAAGTTAAACGGCAATTGATACATATACATGATGTTGACGATCTTCAGGACGAATTTGACCCTCGGTTATGTCTTCAGGTCGTAAGAAGGCACTCACCTTTCTTCACCATCACAAATTCTAGGTAACCATATAAGTGTACTTGCATTTATAGGTTAGTGTCTATGGTGCTACCTGCAATCAACTCAATATACATGTAAAATCAAATCAATCTGTCTGTATAATATTAATGCTTTACCAATAACCGTGCGTTAGGGGAACAAGTAGTTCGTTTTACAAACAGGAAAACGAAACCGGTTATATCTTATCTATACATATAATAAAAATGTAACTGATCGCTGTCTGTACATGGAAGATATTTGAGAAAAACTATTATTGGGGGCCTTCATATACGCAATAAAACCCAAAACAATGATTATTAGAATTTTTGTCTGTTTGTATGTGCGTTTGTTACCGCTAATCTCAGAAACGGCTTAACCGATTTGTTTTCACTAATCTACTGTGGTAAGCCTCACTTAACATTTAGTGTTTGTTTTATCTCAATCGGTTTATAAATAAAAAAGTTATATCAATTTAACTGTGCTACGGCCATATTGTGTCGACCCCGCATACGGGAAAAGGGCAGGGAGATGAGGTTAAGTAGGTAATGTCATTTCGTTTAAGTAAAATTGCATGGCGGGTGAAACCGCGGGGCACTGCTAGTAGCAAAATATAGTATCTTTATTATCAAAGTATTTTATATCTCATCGTACGAGAACCAAAAAAAAAGGTGTGGGTCTATGGCAGTTGTTTGGATAAGAGCCGTGATATCGAAGATCCGAGTTACCTTGTCGATCGTCGTACTTGACAAGAAATATTTACGAAGACCAAGTTAGTTTTTTTTTCTGATAAATAAATATTAAAAGTGTAATTGGCTCTCATCGGAATACTTTTTACTTTAAGACGGAAGGAGATTTTAATCAATGTACAGGATTTAAGAATGCGTACATTCTTACTAATTTCACGTCAAAATTGAGGTCCATGATTATTTGCTCTTAAAATAACAATTATTGTTATTAAAAAATATGTAAAAATAATAACATAAAAATTGTACCAAGTTCAGTTCAAGGACTATAATCAGGTCGATGCAATGCTTGCTGACACAAGCGATAAATACATTCTTTGAAACCTTATTTGGTACTGTGTCGCATCGACCAAAAATCTAATACAAAAGTAAGTCTAAAGAAGCGTTAAGGGCACATAACTCAAATGGCCCAGAATACGAAATTTGATTATGCGTGGTCCATTTACTTCGTCCTCTTGAATTCTAAAATATACACATGTTAATACATTAACTAGGTTGCCAATACACCATTGTGTATAGACATTCTGACTGCAATGGAATGTGCCAATTCCTATGTGTTCATATTCTATTTGCTGCAGTTATTATTCCTAACATATACTTGACTAAATTCCCATTCTGCTAAATTTGAGGTTGTCTTCCGTTTTAAACTGATGTCTAAAACACCGAGTGCGAGTAGGACTCGCGCACTTATGGTTCCGTACCATTATCTATAAAAACGGCAAAAAAATCACGTTTTTTTAATTTATTTTGTTTTTTTGGTATTTGTTGTTATTGCGACAACAGAAATACACCCATCAAAATTTCAACTGTTTTATCAAGGTTCATGAGAAATTCTATTTTTATGGTTCCGTGCCCGTTTTATCCTTCAGGTACGGAACCCTAAAAACAAAATTTGATTTCTTATGTTCATCTTTGCGTTATGGTTGTGATTAGAATTGTTACTATCTCAATGACAATTTTCATTTAATTGGTCTTTAGATCTAATAATGACGATACCATTTATGATGTCTTCAATGATTGTTTCATTGTATATCTGTTCAGAAGTAACTAAATCAATGACGTGACTTGTATCTAAACAATAAACTTAATCGATGCATAACTAGTTTGGTAAACATCGCTATAATAACCTGTCCCAAGCTCTCGACATGTTGTGACGGAGTGACGACGACGCTTTCAGCTGAATTCGACTGACAAACGTCTAGCTCTCCAAACACTTTGATATTCTAAATAAGACAAAGTTGAGGTAAAACCGGCATGATTATCAACTCTAGTCATTGCAACCCGTGAAATTAATACAAATGGATTGGAGACAAAAATGTTTGGGAGAATTCTTCTGCCTAGACGAGACGATTGTATAGCAAACAGAACTGCCTCGTTTCATCATCACACAACGTCCACTGTTGGACGTGGGTCTTCACCATGATTCGCCACATAGATTGCCAGCCGTCCTCAGGAAATGGGCTCATACCTTGACCTGGCTCTCGGTCTATCTTGTCGGAGGTCTACTGGAGCCCCGCTGTTCTGTACCGCCATTCTTAGAGTTTAACTGTTATAATAACTAAAGTGAATTAGTATGACATGCCCTCAGCGCCGGCGTTATGTCGTTACGGTGAAGCTCCGTTAGTCGTCTGTTTAAGCCAATTATAAAATAGCTGAAGGTATTAGCTCTTCCGATAGGAATTTTGTTGCTTAGCGTGTTTGTAATTTCTCTGCTATTTTCCCGGGCTGACTTTGAATAGGGTCATCAATTGAGTGGTATATCCGTGTAGGGCTTCATATATGTACATATTTAGTATGCATGCATATGTATTGACCATGAATGTTTATAAAACACCTAGAAGTATGTTAGACGTGACGTTGAATGATATGATTAAAAATAACGTTATAAGGGAAAAGTGTGACTTGAAAGTGGATGTTGGGACTAAAATTGACAAAGGTATGCTTCGGTGGTTTGAGCATTTTGAAAGGATGAATGAAGAGAGTGTAACGAAACAAATTTATGTTGCAAAAGTGTGTGCCAGCGTTGGCAGGAGACGTCCAAGGAGAAATTATATCGATCAGATTAGTGACATACTAAATAATGTCGATATAAGCAGTACCCGTAATCGACTAGCATGTATGCGTAGATGTATGGATGTAGGAGAAGCGGGAGAGGTGTGCCAGGATCGCGCCAAATGGAAATCCGTTATCTCTGCCAACACCTCTGGGGTGCGCCTGAGTGCATATTTATTTATTTATTTATAAAACACTGTTATGACTTTTATCCGAATAAGGGAAATCTGAATTAGAACATTGTCATGACGTGTGCCTGGGAATTTTTCGTTCATCATTTTCCCGAGTTTTTTTTTTGGAATATTCCGTTGGTCTTGTCAAAATGTATTGCAATTGTGCGTGCATTTGAATTCAAACTGATCACTTTTGAGTTCAAGTGAAGTGCCTAGCCAGTCAGTGTTTCTCAGGGTACATTTTGGCATCAGCATCAGGTGTACCCTGCTCTTTGATTGCCGTAATTTTCTCAACTGTTTACATTATGAAGCGTCAAAAGATGAAGGTATGTGTGTAAGCATTCATAATAGGAATTTTGCAAAACATTTTTATATTATAAGCTAAGTCTTTATCGTCATTATGTCGTAATCAATATTTTAAAGTTGTAGTCTTATACTACTACTAAATAGCCGATGCAGGGAAATATAGTCGGTCTAACGGACACCAGCACAATAGTATCACATAACTGCGGCAAGTCCGGCGCGGTATGTGCCCGCGTCTATGTACAATAGGTGCTCAGCCCCTCGGGCCACGTGACAGCGCGACAATGCCGCGCACACAACATAATGCTTTAGCCTTTTTTTTATCAACAATCGAATTCCTGTGCCATTGTCCCAACGTCTTTATTGGATTCCCTCAGTTTAGATTCCTACAGTTAAGTTATTTGCACAAGGATTGTAAACTGCGATTGTTGATTGATTAGATCTTGCAATCTACTGGTTACTATGAATAGGTGCCTTCACCCCTTTTTCTAAAATTTGAATGACGGAGTTTGTCTTAAGTGGACAAGATCGTTCATCTAGTTTAAATTCATTTTGTTGTTGTTTAGAACCCGCAACATCTGTTGCACGAATGGTACGGTTAAAGCGGTGAAATACCACGACCGCCGAAGAGTAATAGGAAGTATTTTTGCGTTTTGTCTGATGAGTGAGGTGCCAAAAGCTAATTCTGGTCCCCTTCCCACCATTTTATTGGAGGATTTGATGAAAAAGAAATTACACTTCTCTGTTTATCCCCTACTCTGTCCATTAAAGTTCGACAACGCATCTGCAAATGCCTACGGGTGGTAGTCACCTGCAGCTCATTACCTTGTTGCAGATGCCTAAAAAATATATTTGTCAATTCATGCCCCGCTAACTGTTGAGCGACACCCGACCGTTTATATAACAAACAAATTGTTACAGCTTGCCAAGCAGCTGTTTCTATACGAAACTGAAGTAAACGAATATTGCCGTATTTACTCTTGTAAAGTTTGAAAGTAATGCGCTACTATACTAGAACTACGACGCTACATTACTTGTATCTCAGCCAGACCAGCGGTTGGATGGAATAGTTATACGGTTTCCTTGCCCTGAGTTTGGTATCCGAAGAGAAATTTGTGTTGTAAAGTCTACTAATATCAATAGGTTTTTGCATCATGTTGGTTCTTGGTGTATGTCAAAGGTTACAATCCTTGTCACATTTTTGGCATTAAGTTTGGTAATTAGGTGGTATATGTCTGTACTGGTAGGGTTATGAGATATGAGAGTCCGCTTTTTGGTATCCTGATAGCCGTCGTCGTCGATAAAAATGAGATCCATTTTAAATACATCATATTATGAAGTTGCTTTAAGTACTTCTTATGTGTTTACTTCTCAGTGTTTTTTGGTCAAGTTGGTTGGAAAAGTTTGTTAGGTTTTCAGCAACTGCACAACTTACTGAGTATATTGATATGGCTGATTTTTGAGACGGTTTTATATTTTTATAGGCGCTTTATTACAGCACGATCAAATAAATGTAACTTGGCTAGTAAGAGACTCAGACTATCGTGACCTTTTAAAATTGAGAAATGCTTGAATTATAATCACCACACCTTTTTTAGAACTTTTTTCACTGAGAAAATATAACAGTTGTCATGCTCCACTAACGAACAATTGGAACTTTTTTGTTCTTCCTTTCAGAATTGTTATTGTGTCGATTATATACTGCATGAGTCAGTTACCAGTTAGTAATAATGTAGCAGTAAACATTGTAAATAGAAATAGTAACTAACTAGAGTGGCGCGGTGACCCAAAGTGGGCCTTGGCCTTCGACAGAAGAGTCTCCACTCTCACCGATTCCGCGCCGTCTCTCGCCAGTTTCGAATTTGAAGTTGAAGCAGGTCCTTCTCTCCTTCATCTTTCATGGTACCTGGGACGGCCGATTGGGTGTCGACCACTCGGCCATCCCAATTATGCACGCTCTTGATTCGCCATGTTCCATCCTCTCTCCGCACTCGCGCTAAGTTTTTTTCAAAATATTTTGCGTACCACCACTAACACCTGCTTCTTTTGAGGTCAGTGTTATACATAGTAACTAGTTAGTATTAGGTTTTTTTAAGTAATTAAAAGTAAAAGAACTTTAGTGTCTGCGGGTTAGGTCTTCCGTGACAACTGTCATATTTGCAACATATATGCATGTTCGTCTCTTAAATGCTATTAATATAGGATAATGGATAGTATAATTCTCTTTACTAGTAATAAGTATATATAAAAATAAAAAGGGATAGGCGTCGCGGTTGTATACATCATCAGTAAAGAAACTTAGGTTTTAAGTAGAAACATGCCAGATATAACGGACAAACGAAGACGCGTGTAGGATTGATGATTTGGCATAATATTAGCCATTGATCTGTGACCCCTCGTGGAGCGAGTGTGTGTGTACGTCTGTTGCCGCACGTATCAAACGTGCTGGATCATCCCGCGATAAGGCTGAGCGCGCGCACAGATACATGTTGTACGTAAATATATATCAACAGCAAAAGGCGGAAATGTCGTATCTCGGAAATTGGACTAAATAATGCTATAATAAGCATAGCATTATTTAGTCCAATTTGGACTGAATAATGCTATGCTAAAAACTGGACAAAAGCCGTGTCGAATTAGTCTTGCTTTCATTTTTATTGTCATTTAAATATGTTTCAACTTTCGTCTATAAATTAGCGAATTAGAAATTAATGTTTATACCACAGACAAAAAAAAAAAAATTTTTTTGTCTGTGGTATAAACTTGAATATTTTTTGTTACATTTTCGTTATTTTATATATATTTAATATTGTTCGCTCTCTTGTTATTCTGGCAATTGGGTTGTTGTTAATATAATTTAGACCCCGGTCACAGGGTCTGTAAAGGCATGTGGTAAAATTTCCGGATTGAACTCGTTGATGTTGCTTCTTGTTCTTTTTACTGTTTCTGATATAATAGTATAATAGTGAAAGGAGATGGTTTTTGCGATTATTCTGGTTCAGAAGTGGGATCAGTGTGTAGTTCTTCGAGAGGATGTTAATAAACTGACTGAATAAGAACCATAGCACTCCTGTTTCAATACGCAACATTAGAGCTGGTTATTCATCTGATTTCTATAATTGCCCTAATTCCTTCATTATCCGGTTTTGATGTTCTTTTGTTTGAGAGCCATACATATCAATGACGCACTTAAAGCGATAACTACCAAGTGTATATGTATGTATGTGTACATACATATACATCTATCTCTAATTGATGATCTTGGATTCGTGTTTTATCATAATAACTACTTTATTAGTTGTATTAGTTTTTGGATTTCTTGAATCATACCAAGTGAAACTTTTTTTCTACACTGTCCTAAATTTTGTATTCGTTTTATTTAGGTATAAAATTATAGCAGACAGTTTTGATATTAAATAATGGTAGAACGATTAAAAATAAATTACAATGAATTGTTGGCGACCGTGGGATCCGGTGGTGAGTGTTCTCAGTATTGCTCACCACAGCGCTCACTTGTGAGTAATTCTGTCTTAACGGTAAGCCGGACAGGAAAACATGAGAGAGGATGTGTTACTTTCTTTTATGGAACGATTATATTTGAATAAATTTTATTTCGCTGAGAGTTGAATACCACTAAGCCTAATGTACTAAGAGTTGAATATCACTAAGCCTAATGTACTAAGAGTTGAATACCAGTAAGCCTAATGTACTAAGTATGTGCTCTATTCGAAATTATAGATTAAAAATAGTCTGAATTAATGTTTACGTTATCGTTAATACAGAGGCACGCGTCGCATACGTCGATCAGATGCAACGCATGCGCGATAAGATAGGGGCCGAACGTTCGCATGTTGTGCACACACAGACAGAGTAAATATTGAATTCTTGTAGTTATGTCTGTTGGGAATAAAATTTAACCGATGGAATGTCGATACAATATTTTATGATTTATTTTTCTTTACCCATAGTAATAGAAAATACGACTCGAGGTCTAACAGTCGTCAAGTATAAAGAAAGGGTTTGGAAAATAGTACGCAAAAGTGAAACATTTGGGTTAAAAAATGTCCATATAAAAAATCATACCGTTATTTACAATATCGGTTGCTATGGTAACACAATAACATTTTTACATCATTTACCTATAATTCTGAGATATGCGCGGTATGAAATTACAAAAATTTACAACTATTTGTAGTTATACGAAATAAACGAATGCGTGCGAAGTCGCGGGCAAAAGCTAGTTTTTACTAGATATAGACGCAACAAATATTAACTGGGCAAGCTATATGCAAACAAAGGCAGTAATAAAAAGGGGGCGGCTTGTCGCAGCAGAACTAACACATGAGTCAGAGCTGTGTGTCGCCGACACAACTGTTTTATTTGTGTAACACGATCGCACCGCGGAGACCTGATGATTAAGCTATTCTGTCACAAAGAATTAAATAAAATTTAATATTATGGCTATCTGTTCTTTTTAGCAGCAGCAAACGTGATTTCCTTACAAACAACTATCGTCTCCTTGGGATGCAGTTAGGACTGGAGGGGTAGGACTTGGATGTACTAAGAGACTCAAGCAACAATCGTAATCCATAACATGGCGTGCATGGACTACCCTCTAAGCTTCTTTTCGTAAAACGATTCTTAGAGTGAAGTTATAATTATTACACATCTATTCTTGGTATATGTAAACCAGTATCAAACATATTTAATTCTCCTTAGACTTTTTTCGTCACATTTGCATTATTAGCTTATAATTGACTTGGGTCTACAGTTCAATGATATCGTTAGTCCTCACATCGAGTCCTGTTTTGTTTCTACATGTGAGTGTATTTTTATTGGGTTCTTTTGTTTCTTCTTCCCTTGACTCGATTAAATTTATATGAAGTAAACGGAAACTTCCAATAACATCACGAACGTACGTGATGTTCCAAGAGTCTGGCGACGGTTTCGTATTGGATGCAATTCGATTATTTCCGATTCCGAGAAATCGTTTCGTCGAATCGAATAGTATTGATAATAATGAATTATCGCAAAACGTGCTAGCAGCTTGCCTTGTCAATAAACAAAAGAATGTAATGGCATGGCCTCTAAAGAGGAGGAAATGGAAAGAATGTGGTGCGTGGTGGTGTTAAGAGAGAGTATAACCTCGTTAGCCAATTAATTTTTTATAGAAGAATGGGACGAGCAAATTGGGTCTTCTATAGTTAGCGATGCCCATGAATATCTACAAAATTAGAGGAACTGCAGACGCGTTGCCGGCCTCTAAGGAACGCTAATTTCTTAAAGGACCCTAAGTCGTATTGGTTTGGAAATACCGCTGGAGACAGATCATTCCACTAGGTGGTTGTAAGAGGAAGAAAATTACGTGCAAACCGCGCGGTAGAATGCCAACCATCAAAGTGGTGTGAACAATAGATTTGAAACGATGACGAAGCTCAGCTGAACAATTCTTCCGAACACTCCCCTAAATAAAGACGGTTGGTTATTACTTGATCAAGTCGGCCTATTAATGCAAGCAGTACCTCTGCGTAACGCTACTGTCGTTAAAGATGGAGAGTCCATTTTAAATTTGTAATTCTAAGTATCCTAAACAATGCCGTTAATAAATAATTACTATTTCAGCATCATCGCTGGGCTACGCGCTACTCAACGTGCCGGCCAATGCGACGGTGGTGGACGGCAGCTGCAACGCTACCTCGCAGCGACTGCTCCTGGCCTGGACGGCAGACGGTGACCACACCCTGATGATGCACTTCCTCGCCAACGACACCACCAAGACTTATATCCTCAACAACCTGAACATCTCCTTATCACCAGAGATCTTAGTCAACTCGTGTAAGTTAACTTTACTGTTTGTACTTTTAATTCGTTTTTTTGGACAGGTTACCAAGTTTTATATTATTTTGTATGATTATAGTTTAATTACATTGTATCTGACGCTGTTCTTTGCTCTAACCAATTTAACCATAACCTCAAAGCCTATTACTGGCTCCAAGGTGTTGTGTGCAAACCCTCTATCTGAACGACTTTTTTTAAATTCTAACTAGCAGTCTCGTCATCGGTGGCCATGTCGAAGAGGAAAAGTCAGTCAGTTTCTTTATTTAGTGAAATATAAAAACAAATCCAATTTACGCAATAATTAAAACATGATAGCTTATCGGCTACACAATTGGTTTATTATTTGCCAAGCATTTTGTTCATTAAGGCCATCATTATAAAATGTAATCTTTTAAATTACTCGTTTGTTTTTATTAAAACTCAATTTAGTTTAATTTCCTTGTGATAATATTCAGTCAGTATCAAAATCGAGAAATATACAAAGCTTATCAAGATCGAAATGTACTCACGATATGACCTTCCCCGTCCCTTCCCGGCTGAATTTGAAAAGATAACAGATTCGCTAATATGGTAGCAAAAATAACATCAAACTTCGTACACATGTCTATCAGATGTATTATTTGGTTTTGATAGCACTGACCAGCCCCGTGGAGCTCTGGCACGGCGCGGAGTGGCGGATGCCGCTGGAGACATCGTACCGCTGCGCGCCCGTCACCCAGCTCAACCTCACCTCGGAGGTCACCAGCGTCGCTGGAACCCTCAGCCTGTCTAATCTGCAGGAAGAGGCGTTCCGCACTCAGCACAACAACAACAGTTTCAGCGCCGGTGAGTTAGTTGACTTTTGCATACATATAAATCTCTACATAAATTCTTGTACAAACGATGGCCGACGAGTAAAGAAATATGTTGGGTACAGTCGGCCATATAACTCTTAACTGAGGAAACGGCTCATGGATTAAGTTCAGCGTCAGTTTGAGCCATTACAGAGATTTTGCATATGGGTATATATCCCAAGGGTATAATACACCCCGTATTGCAACCCTTGGGAATGGTTAAAGGAGGGATAATAGCTAATTATCTAACAATCTTACTCGCGACGCAAACCAAAATAAATTGTACTTGTGCTCCTGACACAGGCTTCTGTAGTTGTTTGTGTAACGTGTTATGTTTAAGCAATAGAAAATACCTAAAAAGCTCTTTAATAATTAAAATATGAGCCGGCCTTGTGTGTGGCGCAAGACGATAGCGTTCGACGCACGGTCAAGGTGACACGTCTGAAATTTATTTGACATAAGTTTAATTCCTGTCTTAATTAAGTAGGAATAAATATATTTTTTATCATTCAAATAAAAGAAGAAACTTTGCGTATAGATGTATGTTATTTTTAATATCTTTATCGTCTTCAAATCGTTTTCTATATTTAAAATAAACAATCGAATGATAACCTCCTTTTGATGTCGGTTAAATAGTATTCACGCTTTGTATGTTCAAAAACAATACTTGTCTTCATTTATCTAGAAAATAAAACTGTTCCAGAGGTACATGAAACATTCATTAATAATTTCGGTTGCCATGGTAACGTGTCATATTTTGACAACAACTTTTTGACACATGTATCTATAATTCGGAGTTATTATAAGCGGAATCTTACAATAATTTCCAGCGTGGAATTAGAGAGAATGCCTGCGAAGTCGCGGGCAACAGCTAGTCAATAATCGCCTAGTTCTATATACATTAATATAATTTCTTTAAAATGATAAAAAAATATGCTTTTTTGTTATTAGTAATTGATTTATTGTAATAAGTTCTTAAATTGCTTATAATTATGACACACTGTTGCTCGCAGTTTCCCCCATTTTTTTATTAAACGCGATAGGCAGCCGTTGGCGTCAGACAGACGGCCGATCGTAAAAACTGTAGCCAAACCTATACAGTATGTACTGCGCTCAAAATGTACCGACCCCACATGAGTGGGCAAAGGGCAGGGAGATGATACGCAGCCGATAAAATAAACGAGAGTATGCTTGAGATGCTAAAGCAATAAAAATCCAGTATTTGTTTACTTTAAATATTTTTATACTATTATGATGACCTTATTCCGAATAACACGAACGAAGGTTACACGTAACTTAGGCTATATTTTTTTTGTCTATCTGTCAACCTTACTGAAGCTATGGCGGGTTGCTAGTGATGTGATATTTTCAGTCATATGCGGTCACATTTAAAACGATTTTGTTTGCCTTTTGGCCTTAATATTCATGTTGTTTGGCAGCCCGCGAGTGCGGCTCCTCGGACCTGCCGGACGCGGTGCCGATCGCGGTGGGCTGCGCGCTAGGCGGGCTGGTGGTGGTGGTGCTCATCGCCTACCTCGAGGGCCGCCGTCGTTCCGCTGCGCGCGGATATCTCTCCATGTGAGTTCAACTCAATATTAATAACTGTCCATGTGAGTTACACTCAATATCAATACTGTCCCCGCGAGTTACACTCAACACCAATTTTGTCCATGTGGGTTACACTCAACACCAATTTTGTCCATGTGGGTTACACTCAACACCAATTTTGTCCATGTGGGACACCAATTTTGTCCATGTGGGTTACACTCAACACCAATTTTGTCCATGTGGGTTACACTCAACACCAATTTTGTCCATGTGGGTTTCACTCAACACCAATTTTGTCCATGTGGGTTACACTCAACACCAATTTTGTCCATGTGGGTTACACTCAACACCAATTTTGTCCATGTGAGTTAGACTAAATACCAATACTCTCCATGTGAGTTATGCGTTAAACTACCTTTAATGGACAGAGGAGGAAATAGAAACGAAAAAAGATATTTCCTTTATTAATTCATCCCCTCTCCGTCCAATTCTCTTCACCTTCCCATCCAATCCTCATTAGGAAAGAGAGGAGGACTGAAATCGGGCGTCACTCATCAGACGAAACGCGGAGTACTTCTACTTCACGCTTGTTTTCTGTGAGGTCGTGGTATTTCACCAGTCGAGCTGGCTTATTTGTGCAACAGATGTTGTGGGCTCTACCAATTTTAAAGTTTTGTGTTGTGTTTGATATTTAATGAAAACTGTATACATTTTTGTTTTCAGGTAAAAGGTGATCACACGTGTAGTAGTCAATATTTTAAATATAGATACAAATAAATAAAACACAATTGGTTGCGTTGCATACACGTTCCGTATATAATGCCCGCCTCGGGTGTTCCCCTTTCAAAACATTTGCTCAAAATTGATCCGTTGAACATTGGTAGTGTTGTATCAATAACGTGGACAAATAAGCTTTTAAATTTAGATATGGCAACATACTGTTCTATACAAATAATTTAAGCTCTATGAGGGTAGTAGCGGAAAGATGTTTGTTGTAAAGAAGCGATCGGGCAGTCGATATAAGTCAAAACCGTGAAATTTTTATATACTATGTGTACGTAGAGTTCAAATTATATGTATTATGTAGTTAAACATATATTCTGCTTGCAACTCAGCTATGTCATCTATTTTCCTCAAATAAAAATCTAGTTTCATTTTTTTTTATAATTTTTATATATGTTTGAGTCGTAATTTAATATTTGAACACCGGCCAGACAACAACAAAGTGATGAAAATTTTTATTGTCTAATAGATCTTTTTTGATTGAAATTATTGCATTTTGTTGGCTCCTATATAATTTCTTTATTTAAATCAAAGTGCACTTTCAGGTTTATGAAAGTGCACTTTCAACTTTATGAAAGTACACTTTCAGCTTTATGAAAGTGCACTTTTATTGAAATATATATCTATATTGTAATAGAATTATTGATGGATCAAATTGAATATTTTAGTTCTTTTCATACCCTGATTTCATGAATTCGATTAAAATTACGACTAAAATTTGTAATTTTTAAGTTTTCAGCTGTCAGAAAATATCCCAGCTGGGGCTTAACATAATTTATCTTTTCAATGTTTTTCTTTTTTATTTTCCTGCATAATAGGAGTGAAGATATTTTTGTATGCAGCAATGCTAAAAACCTCAACATTGCAAGAGAGGTTTATCAATTGAAACTCTAAAGTGTAACATATATGTGTAGAAATGTGATTTAATAATTTTAAAGTGAGTTGGGTAGAATTACGATTAATTAATGTATTTTTAATTTGATGCCGGTTCTGAAATTATTTCCAATATATATCATTCGACCTTCATACTTCATGTAATACTGGTGTACACATTTTCAAACGCCTCCATTTTAATTAAGTGTAATGCAAAGTAAAACTGACAGAATCTTGTAACATGTTAGTCAACGTATATTCTGTAAGAATAACACCTTGCTGGGCTGGTTATATTATCAAACAACCCCTTTTAATCTGAGATCTGTTGTTTTATTCCAAATTAATATTCAATTTAATATCTGCATAGATCGGCAACGGGCCTCGCTGGTTCCGTACCGGCAGGTAGAGTTTGGGAGTTCAGAGCCATCTGACCGCTCTATTATGAACTGAAATTTCAAAAATATGAAATTTGAAATATTTTCATTTTTCTTTGAAATAAAATTTCAATATCCATTTATTTTGATTTTAATTGTTTAGTTAAAGTGATGGTGGATAACGACAACTTTGGAAAAGTTGATAATAGCGTGGTCAGGTGGAATCTTGTGATGTAAGGACACATGGAATAACTGAAATAAATGTTTTTTTATTGCCACACGGCTTTTATTTCGAAATTTTACAATAAATACCTTTTTAATACAATAATTGTTATATACAAACTACTACAAACTTATAATTCTATATTTACAATGCATAAAACTATTGAACACGACAAAAATGTATCGAAACAGCCCGACGAGATATCTGCACATCGATTGATATACTATCTATGTCATACACACATAATTTGTATGTATATGAACAAAAAAGCGCATTTGGTAAACACAGGTGTTTGCTATTTGTATTAAAAATGAAGTCAGGCTCAACTTTTAAATTTTTTAACTAGATGGCGTTGTCTCAATATAAAATCGACCATTTGATAGCAAAATGTCTCGTCGGACGTCGACATAAGATATTTACCATAATCAGATTTGCAATTGTAACTATTAAAGCTGCAGTCTACATCAATACAAACAACCTGTCAGTTATATATAGTGATAATATATACGATAATGATCTCCCTGCCCTTTTCCCACTTATGTGAGGTCGGTACAGTATAACCGTAGTCCATACTGTATAGATTTTGGCTACAGATTTTACGGCCAGCCCCCTGCCCGATGCCAACAATATAACAATATTTGATATATAAAATATACGATAATTGACACGTTTGCTACGTGTAATATCTAGATATGGGGATAAAAACTGCCTTTTGCTCAGTTCAGATGTCGCTACTGTTGGGTGTACCCAACTATTTGTCAAACTTCATACAAAATATTAACACCGAAACACTTTATTCCTTATTGTATTATAATGACACACTGCGCAGCTATTACTTGCAGAAATATAGGAATTCATTTATTTCCTGAAAATCCTAAGCTAAAAAACTGTGGAAGAAGTCTTTTCGAAGGGAAAACTGGAAGATACATCTCTTATTCTTAATTCGGCTTCTAGCTCAGTGACATTCAATAATGAATAACTTTATCGTCGTGTAACCAAAATGAAGTCGTAAAACCAAAACAAACAAACAACAATTGCGTATAGAAGGAACACTCAACAGTAGCGACATCTGCTTTGAGCTTCGAGTTTATAATCCCATTGCCATTAATTTGATTAAATGTTTGATCAATTTAATTATTTTAAATGGATGGATAACCATAAACTTGTCAGAAAGTTGTTTCTGTTATATATTTAATTTTATGTTGCCAGTAATTAAGCATATATGATGTTTAAAACAAATGTTCATAATATATATTTAATGGCACTCTCGTTTTCATTACCAAAGTCAAATTCTTAGTTGATTGCATTTGTTGTATAAAGTTATTAAAAATACTATACCATCGAAACATATCCACGCCCACGTCTTGTCTCTGGCGTGCGTCTTTGTACAGCGAGCGACAAATCCAGATTATATACTACAATATTAAATTCCGTGGCCTTGTAAAAATATCTCACGAAGTAAACTTTCGTGACATTGTCCTCAGACCTGATTGTGCACGAATCTTATACAAAATTCAAACTTAAATATCTCAAAAACTAAAACCAAGACTATTGTGGCTGTGCTAAATATTCAACTTATATATTAACACAAATTTATTTACAAGTTATCATATAATGTAAGAATACTGGTTGCTCAAACATTAAGTACTTTATTTATGTACATGAGTATTCAGTGTTGCCAACACTAAAGTAATTTAATGTGTTATTTAACATATTATTTACAGTATGTAGCCTCTTGCTTAGCCTCTGGGGACGTACCTAACTAGCTGATACAGCACTATTTCATTATAAGTATATTTTATTTCATCGTGGACTAGTAGATTTGACTGTATTAAATCTACGTTACTCTAACATATGAATTTAAAGGCCCTTAACCCATGGCAAGTTGGTAGATTAACATGAAATGGCTTCCATAACCCATAATTACTTGACAATTGACAGATGCTAGATTGACAATTGACAGTGCTAGATTGACAATTGATTGATGCTAGATTGACAATTGACAGATGCCAGATTGACAGTTGACAGATGCCAAATTGATAATTGACCGATGCTATATTGACAAATGACAGATGCTAGATTGCCTTCCTAACGTTCAGATGTATGGGCCAATTTATACGTCAACATCTTTGACATTTATATTAGGGTTGAAATATGGCATCCGTCGTACATATTCGATAAAGTAGGTAATTGGAAATAATGCAATATCTTTACAATTGTATGAATTATCAGAGACTATTCTTTGAAATAGGCTAGTTTAACAATAAAAATGCTCCATCCAATCCCGACGTCCTGATTGCAGGTGTCTTGTCATTTGTCGGTTGTTTTCATCAAATCATTTTCATACGTATGGCACGATTTTAATCTTAAATCTACCGCAATAAGGCACTTTTTTACATTTCTTATTTAATATTTTTTCCATACTTCTACTGTTTTTTTCTCTATTCATTTACAGCCCTACACATTATGCGGATCCCGAACACCGACCGCAGACAAAAGTATGAAAATACAGTTTTTATTCGCACTAAAATGCGGTTGCCGGCCGAAAACTGCGTTTGCCCGCCATTGCAACCACTACTTGCGGCCGGCCGGACCACTGACCGTGTTCCGGTTAGCCGATCACTATGTACGTGGCCTAACACATGTTAGGTAGTTCTTTAGTGAATGTGCCACTTCACAAAAATATTTTTAAAAGAAATTTAAACTTCCTTGATGTGTCAAGGGGATCTACCGTTCACACGATCGCAAACTCGATCAGTACAGTGATTAATATTTGACCCGTGAGTTGTTACTCTGTGCTAACGTCACGACCGTCACGTGGGCACGGGGCAGGAGTCCAGCAGTACGTTATGCAGCGCTTCAAGGCTACGCCAGCCGCGCGCCTCGCCCGCCACGCTCACCTCGCGCAGACAGCCCTTGAAGTTCTCGCGGCCCTCCGACGTGTCTAAAGCGCCTTCTGAAATTTTATGTTAAATCACAATACTAAATACTTACTAAAAAATGGCAATATAAACACTATCCGTAAATGACGAGCATGTCATGTTATGAGCCAGGACTCTACCAAATAGATTATTTTTCTGAAAGCTTCTGAGATGCCGGCACCGGAGGCCTAATTCTAGTCTTCTTCCCTTTCCCATCCTTTATTAGAAACAAAACATCTGCAACTCATTTTCTTGTTGCGTAGACATTCTATAGGTAGCGATAATTTAATATCAAGTGAACCACTTGCTTCTTTTGCCACCTTCTTTAATAATTAAATATGTATACTGACCAAACATAATAGACGAAACCAGGTACCCTTTCCAAAAATATATACTCGTATTTACAAACCAGAATAAGTCGATCTGTGAGTTCCCCTAAACCTACCTGGTAGTCCGGCCAGGTATAGCGGCGCTGCGAGGTCGGCGGGCAGGAGGGTTGTCGCACGTAGCTCCGGTCCGCCGTCCAGCGCGAGCAGGGCCGCAGCGCGCCAGACGCGCGCGCGAACCGTATGCCACGCGCCGTCACACACCGCGCGCCCTCCCGCGCCGCGTGTCTCCGTGCGCGCCGAACCCACGCTCAGCACCACCTGGAGAACGTGTGTCAAGTGATCCAGTTCACAGAAGGAAAGGTGGTTATTTATGCAAACTAATGTGAATTGCTAAATTGTTGACGCTCAGGCATGTAATCTCAACTTTGTTGGTATGCTGTCACAGGACTGATTTCACTCTTTCTTCATAAACTATAAAGCTAGCTAGCTCATTCTCACTACTGTAAAATACGTTAGCCATGCTCTATGATCATACTACAAAGGTTTTTAGCGAACTAGTGCAAAACATAATACCTATATACTTGGTAAAAAGAAAATCAAAGACATAAGTGTGTTCAGGCGTAGCAGCCATGTAATAAGTAAAATGTAAATATCTCACGGCTCCGTCTTTGATCTCGAGCACGAAGTGCGCGGCGGTCGCGAGCAGGCCGCTGGGCGCGCTCGTGCGGAACTCCAGCCGCAGCTCGGCAGACTCCATGTCCTCGCGCCACCACCGCCGCGACCAAACCGCGTGCGCGTCACCTGGAAACAATTTCCTATTATAATGCTATAAACACAAGTAGTTTTGCACACGTGAACTAGGTGGCGCCACTTGTGTTTAAGAACGCGGTGTTGAAAATTCTTTTGAATTCGCTTGAGTTTTCTGATCTGCAAGGTCGCATAACGACAAATAGCAAGGGCCTAAGGGTAAGTCACACGTTCCCTCGGCGAAATAGATACGGTTGAGTCTCTAGTACTCACTCAGTGTTAGTTTTTATTTTAATATGTTATTTTTTTGATAATACTCTGTGCTTGTATACATACTGAATTAATATTATACATTTCAGTTGCATCGCATAGACGTTCGTGTTTAACTTGTAGTCGTAGGTATACTACAAATACGTAGTTACCGGCGAAGTATGCGCCTTGTTCTATACTGGGGAAGCACTGGCCGAGGCCGCGGTGTGACTGCGCGTCACGCACCAAGTCCTCGGCGCGTCCGTTCACTGCCACGCGCCGCACGCAACCCACGAAACCGCCCACGCGGATGATCTACAGAACAATAATAAAAGCCATGTTTTCGAATAGTTTAAATACAACTGGTCTAACAGTGAAAAATCTGCCAACCCTTTAATTCATTTAGGCACATAGTTCGCTGACAAACATGACTCGCAAAATTATGTAATTCTTGCAGCCACGTAGCAACCTATGTCTACAGACAGACACATAGTACTATGTTTAGGTACTAACGTTATTGGGCAAGTGCGGCATAGCTTCCGGCGAGGGTAGGCCGCCG
>JWHW01022303.1:5510-26035 GCA_000931545.1 Papilio glaucus
AAGGGGAAGAGAATTTGATGGAGAAGGGGATGGATAGAAGAGGAATATAATTTAGCCTGGGTCCTCCATTAGAGGTAGGCAACGCACACGTGTTGCAGATGCAACACGTGTGATGCAGATGCCTATGGGTAGCGTTCACTTACTTCCAGCTAAGCTGCTTGCTCATTTGCCACCTTCTTAAAAAAGCTGTACTCTTATCAAAATTTTAAAATCGTATGTACTTGTATAACAAAAGAACAGTGATAGCATATCGTTTTTTTTTCTAATAGTACAAGGTGGCAAACGAGCACGCAAGTAACCCGATATCAAGTGATCGCTCCACATAAGCATCTGCAACAAGAGTGGTAGATGTGTTGCCTAGCTTTAATGGACAGAGGAGGGAATACGCAGAAAATGGTTATTTCCCTTTCCTATTCATCCTAAGGATGGGTGGGATGGGAAGAGGACTAGAATTAGGCCTCCGGCACCTGACTGAAAAGCCGAAACACAGAATAATCTACTTCACGCCTATCTTCTGTGAGGTCATGGTATTTCATCGGTCGAGCCGGCCAATTACTGCAATTGTTGTTGCGGGCTCTACAACTGTTATTTTTTATGTTATGAAAATTAAGTTAGAAATCTCAAATAAATGCTTACAGAAAAATATACCTTTTTTACCTCTGTTTGTAATAAAATATATGATTGTTTATTATTATAAAGACTTTTAAAATAATCATTTAATATATCTTCAAAACGACATTAATATTCAGCGAATAAAGGCATCAATCGCTACGAAATGCTACGAATAGCTACGGCGTAGCGTGACCCAGCAATAATGAAGCTTCCGCGCATTCCTCATGAATAAATTAATTGTTCTCCGTAAGGACAATGAATTGTTATAAAAATATTTTGATATTATAATACTATTTAACTTTCATCACCGCCATCTTCAGCCAGCTGTCGTCCATTTTCAGACGTAGATTTCCTCCATCAGTTTTCAATTAAACAATAATAGATAGGTAAAGCCTTTATTCGATATTAAATTTTAACTTAAGTACAATAATAATATTAATAAATGTAAATTAATAGTATATACAAAATTTATTTTTCAGCATCCAGTTCCTTGTCAGGTTGTCCTTTTATAAAGGCTTGCGTTAGTTCCTTCCATACTTCCCTGACACGACCCTCTCCATACCTCCGTTAGCTCATCTTCACATCTCTTTATAATACCTTTTTTGTCTTCTCCCTATTCTGGGGAACTAACAAGTTATAATTGATTTAAAACACCAACAAACACGACTGATTATACGATTACTGTAGCATTATAGTAGCCATAACACTCCCTCTTCAAAAACTGTCAAGCTGTATAGGCTACAGGAGGCCACACCAGAACAGACATACATATATCCCCACATACATACATCTCTAGAGAACACGATTGGACCCACAAGAGTAGAGACCATAGTGCAGAGCATGTTCAAAACCGAAGCAGCATGGAATAAAGCAAGTGAGTACGCCAACATAGTGCTGAAGAAATTACGGCGAGCAGAGGAAGAACGGCGCAGAGCCAATAATTAAATGTATTAAATGAGAAATGAATACGAGTAAAAGCAAAAACTGCTGAGACCACCTCCACCAAGTAATACCTGACGGTGATTCCGTGGGGGCTTAAGAAAGTCCAGAAGAACGAGGGTTTTTAGAGGGCATGTGCTCTATGTTAGGACAGGTGAAAGCCGATAAGGCCGAGCCCGACACACCAGACTTGTGGCTCGAACATCTGAGGGTACGGAAGTACCCTCCTTCTGGGTCAGTGGGGCAAAGAGAGAAGAGTTGCCTCTGCATGTTTTATTGATTTAAGTTTGAATAGTTTTCTGTTAGGCTCTAGACTAGATGCCTGGTGATGACGCATCCGAGCAAATATCCTCTCGACTGCTGTATAAAATAACCAACCAATAATTCTGAATCTAAACCAATCTGTTCCAGTTCAAATAAATACAAATTGTTAAGATTTAATTTAAATTCTCATTACAAATTCGTTAACTGAGATGACGGATTGTTTATTCAATTTATATTAATGAAGTTTTACCGTCATTATAAATATATTTAAATTACAAAGGATTAAATTCCAGCATCAAATCTGTTTGTACAACAATGTTTGACTTTAAAAACTGGAGCAGTTATCCTGCTTTCGATTTTAATTGCGTAGCTTCAGATATTTTGCGATGATAAAGTCTGAAGACAGTAATTCACGCCTTTCTTTTGTGAGATCGTGGTATTTCTATTCGTGCAACAGATGTTGTGGGCTCTGCCACTGTTAACTTACTACTACTACTTACTACTAATCTTGACAACGATTTCATAAAGAGTACAGTAGGAAAACAAACTCTTATCAAGTTTAAAGCTACGCACTAGGTCGTTTAAAGATTAAAAAAAAAAAAGATTAGAAAAATTTACCAAGGTACGCCGCTTGGTAAATTTTTCTTTTTCTACCATATAAAATTTTGTTCCTAATTCACTTTTTTAATAATTTAAAAACATTGTACATATTTCAAAAGTTTTGCTAAGAAACATTTTTTGTTTCCCCCTATCTTGCACAAGGAGGTGCTTCTAAGTTTTTCAACTATCAGCGTCTATGTGAGAACTTGTAGCTGTTCTAAACTTGGAACGATGTAGTTTGGAAGAAGAATTAAAAACTTTAACTAGAATGTTGGTTAGATACTAAAAAAGTTTTAGACATGAATACTCAAGAAGATGGTAATTTTAAACATAAATTTTATTAAAAATTCTAACAGCTAGTCTAGAGGTTCGTACACAAGGTTCACATATTGTATTTAAAGATACATAGGTTTAATAAATAAATATGAATAACGCTTTGAATTATTCTTATTCATTAAACGGTGAATCTGGAGTATAAAAGCTTGATTATGAATGTGGACATTTTAGGGCGTTACTAGACCAAACAATCGATCGAAGTTGTACGATGCCGTCGATCAATCGACGTTGACCGATGCCGTCGATCGATCGACGTTGACCGATGCCGTCGATCGACGATCGATCGATTGGTCTGGTAACACCATTACATCTTACAAAGTATGTGATCACGTTTTTAAACAATCTCCGCCATTATGAAAGATTTAATGTTACAAACCGAGAGGCAATTGAAGTTAAAAAATATTCTAATTTCAATAGAGAATATGGTTGGGAGCTATCCACTGCTTGGGATTTTGTAATTAATTAAATTAAATCCTAAATCAAGCATACAACTACAAGATCTCAACATAATGTGAGTTCATTTTGCAGAGAGCGAAGCAAAAATAATAATTGTAAAACATCTTGCTTCGCTAACAACTATGACTTTGGGACGTCAAACACCCTTACCAATTAGTGCTGTAAAGTACTCGAAACGCTGGGAACAAAAATGTTAAAATACACGCAATGAAAACCGTGAAATTAATTTAATTTCAAGACATGAACCGGTTTTAGCGAAATCGATACTCTATTTTAGTACCCTATTTTCAAAAGCGTCAAAAAAGTTTACAAGGAGGTGGTACGATGGTTTATCGCAGAATAATATAAGTAAGTAGCTGTGTCCCGCGACTTCGCCCGCTGTGTAATTTAATTTAAACAAAAGTATTGCCTAATTGTTATTAATTTTTTCTGTCAATCGCGCCAACTGTCGAACGACTGACAGTTTTGTCAAAAGCGCCAAGGTTACGTTAGAAAAGTTAAATTTTCTTAAATTTATGATTTTCTTTACTTTCTCATTTTTTTCTTTTTTAAGAACCTTCTCCTGACAATAGCAAACACAAAAAAAAAGAATTAACTAAATCGGTCCAGTCGTTCACGCGTGATGCCGTGACCAAGGAACATATGGATTCATATATAAGCATACATATATACACATTTCATTATAGAGACACGACTTGTGTGGGAAACACTTCCTCTAAAAATTGAACAGTATTTGCTCAGCTAGAACAGAAATACACCATACAATAAAGTTATTCTGTACAGTGTCGTAGCATCTTAAAGTTTACAGCTCCAAGCTGGATACAACTGGAAATAAAGAATATTAATTGTTAAATAATACTTTTTGGGTAACCATTCTACCATCGACGTTTAGACATACAACCGAGCATCACCCTTTTGTTCTAGATAAACCGCTCTATCGTACGAAGCGATTTGAATGTTCGTTCATTGTGTGAACTTAGGATTGGAACAAGTTGCCAGGGTAAGTGTCCGTCCAATTATAACGTAGGTGCCTCCAAGAGTACCATCTTTCGACCACAAACCCACTTAACATCATGCAAGGGATATATATTTTTTCTATGCGTGAACATTTGCGAAGAATTTCATATACTACGCGCTGCATTTTCAATAGAATTCATTTCACTGATGGATTTTCATCGAGCTCGCAACTAATTGGAAAACTAGAGAGAAAAAAAAGTTATTTGATAATAAAAAAATATATATGTCATTTTAAATTCAGTGTAGTAATTAAGTAACTTTGGAGAACTTCATTTGTAATAATATTGTAAAGGGAAAAGATTTGTTTGTTTGTTCTGGATGAACTCAAAAACTACTGAACCGATTTTAAAAATTCTTTTACATTGCTGAAAACTATCCTATCAACGAATAAACTATTATATATTTATTAATAAAGTATTTATATCTATATATAAACAAACAACAAAACAATGCCTTATCTCGTTATACACGCTAGACCACCCTTAATTATCCCCATAACTTGTTGATGAGACACCAAGTAGGCACAGTGTGTGGCCTCTGCTAATGTCAGCAGTCAGATTCTCGGACTTGTTTGTCAGTAACCTATACACTAAGATAAGTAACGTTCGACTTAAGGCTTAGCCATTGTAATTTAATTCCATATTAAACGATTAACAAGTAAGTTTTATTTTTTAAAAACCCTCCGCGAACGCTTGACATGACATTTAACTTGAAAGGAGTTCAATAAAAATTTGAACTTTCAGAAAAGTTTATCTTTCTTAGCAAGATGATGTTTACGAGTGAGCGTGCCGGAGGCCTAATTTCAGTACTCTTCCTCTTCCCACCCTTTCCTCATAAGGATACGATGGGAACGGGAAGAGGATTGGACGGGGAGGGGAGGGGGTTAACGGGGATAAAGAAATATCCTTATTCCTGTCTATGCCCCCCTCTGTCCATTAAAGGTAGGCAACGCATCTGCAACACATTTGCTTGCTGCGGATGTTTATGGGTAGCGTTCACTAAAAATCTGGTGCTCCGCTTGCTCGTTTGCCACCTGCTATCATAAAGAAAATATGTCACCAATCAAGTGTGGACTTCGTCAGTTTGTATTTGGACCATCAAAGTTTCATAACAATGTGATCAATCGTTTAGGAACGCGTAGAGGACAAACATTGATTTTTATTTAAGTAGAAAAAAAAAGATAATAGAATTAACTGGGACATAAATCAAATATCAATCTGACATTTCGAGTGACGCATGACGCGTGACACTTCTTGATTATTTATCTCCGGGTAAACGTACATCGGACGTGACCCGGATTGGAAGTGTACCAGCCAATCTCCCCGGGGGATACCATACCTTATAATTCATTTATTCGGCAATATATAACACATTTTCTAAAACAAAGGAAAGATCAATTTTTTTATTTCCTGACTGATTTCTGTAATAAATAATTGACCAATTTAAAAATACCTAAACCCGAATGAAACACAAATATACTAATACATATATAATTCGTTACTCGCTATATGTTCTACTATGTTCTGTTTTATTAAGAAATACGAGAATAATGCGAACAGTTCAAATGATGTTAGACAATTATTGGGAGAGACACTCCTCAAAAATCATGCTTAAGGAGAAATGGAATCCTTGTTAGTCTTTGTGAAGGAAAGATTTATCTCGTAGTAGCATGGCAACCATATTACATTACCATAATGACCGATATTAGATTATATTTTCAATTTTAATTGAAATAAATTGATAGCCTGTACCCCTGACAATATGTGTGAAAAATCCCATGATGATTAGTTGCGTCGTTAAGGCGTTTAAGTGTAGCAAAGAAACAAACAATGTAACATTTGTATTTATAATAGGTGTTGAATAAAACAAAGATGAAGTCTCAGTGTACGTGATAGCGTGACGTATTGCACACAACACGTCACAATGATAATACACTGCTCACCACTGTGATTATAGCTCTGTCAACTCGAATGACATCTTGACAACTAAATAAATGAACCAGCCAAGTGCTAAGGTGCCCTCACCTACCGGTGGAAGGAACATGGATAATTTATCATTATATTTGTTCCATTACTGTCTGTCTGTGCATAATAGGGCAAACCTGAAAGTAGCACCAATAGTAAAAAAGTTAAGGAGCAAAAGGTTAGCATGGTACGCGTATGCTATAAGGAAGAGTGGCATGTGACAAGAAGAGTTTTGGATATGCCACCAGTGTAAGCAAAGATGGATGGATTCCACGAAAGGTGACACGACTGAAACTATGGATTGATGTGTAAGTTGACAACCTGTTATGCTGACCCCACATAAAGTGGGGGGAGGGCAGACAGATGACGTTGATGATGATGATTGTCTAGAAATTTTTATAGCAAAAAACTATATCAAAATTGATAAATTAAACTAAAATTAACGTAAATACGCTCTGGCATTATGTCTCTATGTCTTCAGTTCAGATGTATTTAATTTTAAATTTAAAAAAAAATAGATTTGTCTATCACTTTTGTGAAATGTCAAAATCGTATCGTCCTGTCAAATTTATATTGTAAATCAGTAAAAACATTATATTAACCGGTACATTAAGACAAATTTCCGTACGTAATGTGTGAAACTGTACCCTTTTTCGGATATTATTGTGGTTTTATTTCATTGCGGCTTGGGTTGCTTTTTATAAGCATACAAAGTATTGTAAGTTAGACAAGTTATTTTTGTTTGCAAATTAATTATTTCATCACCGTTTGAGAACGGGACTATGTTTAGTGGAAAAGCTAAATTAGTCTTTATGTGTGTGAGTGCTTTCTACTATATGCTGTAAAATCAATCCCAAGGACTCTTGACTTATCTATCTACTCTATATGATATATATTTGAATTCGATGCTGTAACGCTGGATTTAAAATAACATTATAAGGGAAAAGTGTGGCTTAAAAGTGGATGTTGTAACTAGAATTGAGAAAGGAATGCTTCGGTTGTTCGGGCATGTTAAACCGAGGAATGAAGAGAGAGTAACGAAACAAATTTATGTAGCAAAAGTGAGTGGCAGTGTAGGTAGGGTAACGCCCTAGGAGAACTTATATCGATCAGATTAGTGGCTTACTAAAAAAGGCCGATATAAGTAGCACCCATAACCGACGAGCATGTATGCGTAGATGTATGAATGTAGAAGAAGCGAGAGAGGTGTGCCAGGATCGCGCCAAATGGAAATCCATGATCTCTGCCTACCCCTCTGGGTTACGGGCGTGAGCGCATATTTATTTTTATTTATTCGATGCTGTATGTTTGTCGTACTGAATTTTTGCTATGACCTGTCTGTTCATATAGCTTTTGTATTTTTATTATTTTAAAGAGTTTTGTTCACGACAATGTTAGAAGCTTTTAAAACTGTCGTGTAAACTTTTCAGATAACTGGAGTAACAGGGCTGTCTATAATAGAGGTACAAACAAATATGGATTACAATGAAGCAAAGAACTTCACCGAGTTACTACGTATGATGAAATTGTTTTTCAATTTTAATTTAGCGTAAAGTCAGCATAGTATAATTAAGGCTGAAAATCAATTATTAAAAAACCTGATTACTAGATTGTACGAAAAAACTTGTATCTAAATTTTATTAACTGTTTGAATTTTGACTATTTTTTCATTTAAAATCTTTATAACCGAGGATGGTTTGCGTCAGGCAGGCTGTAGCCAAAACCTATACTGTATCTATGATCATACTGTGCCGACCCCAAGTAACGTGGCAGAAAAAGGGTAGGGAGATGATTCATTTTAAAAACTTCTGCGCAAATAATAAGCGATGTTAACAAATGGATTGCAAGTACGAGTTAAGCATTGGTCTATTCACTCTTCTTTTGAAAGACCGATGTCATATTATCAAGGAAAATCTGGCGCTGGCTATTTATCCAAATCCTTTACTGTACAAACGAACTATGAACTAAGATACAAATCGACAAATGACCAAAGGATGGAGACTAGCTGTATCACGTTGCCATTAATAAAAAAATCAATACTACCAGCCTTTAGCAAACGACTCCTTTTGGCAATTGGAATATTCCACAGCCGCGCTGTGGAACGGTCTGTCCTCGGCGGTATTTCCAAACCAGTACGACTTAGGGTCCTTCAAGAAGCAAGCCTATCTTTTCCTTAAAGGCCGGCAACGCAGCTGCGGTTCCTCTGATGTTGCAGGTGTCCATGGGCAACGTTGATCACCTCAGTGTTCCAGCCGCTCGTTCGCCACTTTCTCTTATAATTTTTTTTAATACTATTTAATTTCAGGGTCAACGGGTGCAAACCACGTGTTAACTAATTTTGATACTTCAATTACCTATGGGTTCACATTGATATTCTTCGTGTACATATTTTTAGGCATTATATTGCTTATTGCAACATTTTGGGTAATTACCTTTTTCTATAGAAGAATGAGTTGAACAAACAAACGCTTATACAGAGGATAGGGTAGAGAGGAAAAATAATATTTCCTTTTACAATTTATACCCCCTTCTATCTTTATTAGGCAAGGATGGAAAGGGAAAGAGGACTAAAATTGGGCCTCCGGCACCTCACTTATCAAATGAAACGTAGAAGCCTAGTAGAAGAAAGAAATCACCAAGATAATTGAAATTTCAATACTTTAGATATGTTATAGGTGGGCAAACAAAATCACCTGACAAAAGTGTTCTAAAGACAAAGACAGCAACATTCACTCGTGTTTTGTATGGTGTAAAAGGGATAGCGTAATTTAAATAATAAGACAAAAAAGGACAGCTAGTGTTTATTACTTTAGCGTCATTGTAAGCACATTAAAACTAAAGAAAAGACGTTCCTATTGGTACGTTTTCGAGTCTTCACTTTTCGTCGGCTAATGCTAAACTAAACATATCTGCTAGATATTTTACTTACTTTGCGTTTATTCCAGGATAACGAATCATTAATTTTGACATTTGTATGGGGTACATTTCTAAATGTTGCCTTCGGATATTCCATCTTAGGAGGACTGGCTCTAGTCTGCATCGTGGAGGATACATGTTTGTTCAGCTCCTTGGATTGGATATCGGCTTCCGTGGTCTTCATGTTAATGCTCTTGTTCTTCTCTTGTAAGTATAACAAGCTGAACCCAGCAAACTTCCTCGCCTTAGAACTAATCTATATTATTAGCTGCAGTAACTTTGTATTATTTGTTGGATGGGTTGGACTCGGGTCGATTCCCTTCATTAAAGCACCTTAAGACATTCTCCTTGAGTCGTATTCCTCATATTTGTGGGTCGTGACCACCTCCATCTATGACCCTCATCCTTATGATGTTGCGCCATCTTGTTCTGTCCCCGGCTAATCGGAGAGCATCGTAGTGGAGTCTAGTGTGGTGCGGATCTGGTTAACCAACGCAGATATACATGTATAATTATATAATTAATATAATATATAGTTTATTTTTCTAGAATTGCACGCCTTATATATTTCATACTGTTTTCAGTGTGGGTGTACTACGTTTTCGTCGCTCACAGTTACTTGGAAGATAAGAAGACGTAATAATACCGATGAAATGTCTACCTTCTGAATTATATTCTACGGTCCACAGTAGTATTTTTTTTAAACATTTACTTATTTAAAATTAAACTTTTTTTATGTAAGAAAGTGGTATATGAGCAAGCGAGTCACTGGATGTTAAGATGCCGCTACCCATAGACATCCGCAACAAGCAAATGAGTCGCATATGCGTTGCCTACCTTTAATGGACAGATGAGAGGATAAAGACTGTTGCCTTTTCATATTCTTCCTTACTGTCCAATCCTTTTCCCCTTCCCTTTCTATCCTGATTAGAAGAAAGAAGAAAGAAAGAGGACTGAAATTGGGCCTCCGACATCTCACTCATCAGACGAAACGCAGAATACTTCTACTTCACACCTGTCTTCTGTGAGGTCGTGGTATTTCAACGATCGACTGTCAAAGTTCCCATGTGTCATGGGGGGTTGCATGTAGTTGTAAGGGTGTAAAAGATAGTTACTATTTATATTTTCATTAACATTAACAAATTAAAAGGAGATTGCTCATTGACATAATTATGAATCATTAATTATAAATTCACTTGATTCATATCAAAGCGGTTCATTAAAATGAATACAGAGAACAGCGAAATAGCAATCTAGGCGGGCGGAAATTTATAATCAGCCAGCCTTTGAAATTTATCTGGGTTGAGAGCACTACAGCGGGACTATCGAGAACTAGGCAAGTCGTAGAAGGTCATGTCACTCCTCAATCATCGATCTAACGGAAAATAGTATTATTTTAATAATTAATAACTTTTTTCATGGTAGATAGTTGCAAACGAACAACCCATAGACATCTGCAACAAGCTAATGAGATGCAGACGCCTTACCTACCATTAATGGACATAGGAGGAGACAAACAGAAAGAATGAATCTCCTTTTCCTATTTTTCCCCGTTCAAATCCTCTTTCCATCTTTTTCTTATTAGATATGGGTAGGAAGGGGATGAGAAGTAGAATTAGGCCTACGGTACCAAACTCGTCAGACGAAACGCAAAATATTTCTACTTCACGCCTGTCTTCTGTGAGGTCGTTGTATTTCACGCCCCGAACTCACGACCCTGAGATTAGAGATCTGAGGGTCATGAGTTCGGGCCCCACGTTGGGCCTCAGATCTATATGATCTATAATATTAAACAGGGTTCAGCTTAGCCTGGACAATCGACCGTTAAATTAAATTGCACGGCAGGTGAAACCGCGGGGCTCGGCTCAGCACTCCGAGCGAGACCGGGTCGAGTTACTAGTACATAATTATAAAATCTTGCAGCTCGTATGTAGAACAATTTTGAAGCATTTTAGTTTCCCCTTGCGTTCATCGATCGTATGCTAAGTGGCCTTACAGTTGCAAACTGACTTAGCACGACAAAGACTCCTCAGAGTCTACTTTAATAAAGTTCTAAGTTATTTTAAGTTCTTAGCTTGCACTTAAAATTTTCTCAGCAATGTAAATTAAGGGAACTTAGTTTGAAAGTTAACACTGACAGCTTACGATTTGTAGAGTGCGACGACAAGAGTTGACGAGATTAAGACCTATAAAAAACTAAACCTAACTGAGGTATTCAGAACAGACGAAGCACTAATGTTTTTTTTTTTTTTTTATAAAAGGAGTCGGACACACCAGCGGCCTACTTGATTTTATGTGAACACTTCATACACAACAGTCACAGCGATTACGTATGTGTCTTTGGAAAGAGAGATAGAAGATACTAGATAAGTTAAAAAGGGAGTTTAATTATGGGAAGGGCATTGTTATAATTTCATTTCTCCAACGATATGTGAGAAGTGTTTAGCATGCTTCAGTTGTTTGATCATCATTCGATTGACATTATTAAAGTTCTCAGCTTGGTTTCGATTGACTCAATACCTGGCATAGATACGAATGTGAATAAATTCCATTAGACGGACCAATTATCAAAGACTTCGTTGTACGCAAACATGTTACTTACCTCCGGATGATACATCCGGGACCAAAAAGTGAAGCCACCTTAAGTCGCCGCTTGGCGACTTCGTAAAATCCAGCTCAGTCATTCGTTTCCTAGAACATCGATACGCTAAACATTCAAGGCACCTTTTCACACGATCTAGGGACATAAATTTCTCGTGCCATATTGAAGATTCTTGTAAGACAATTTCGTACCGCAGGAAACTAATGTTACATCGACGAGTAGGTACGGAACTTGAGTTGGACGTCGTTTCGATTCGTGCCAGGCTTTAAATTAATCTAGCTCTAGAACATATTACGACTAATGCTAGAGGAAATTCATTGAATAAGGAAACGTTTGATGAGCCCGTCGTAGTAATATCTTCTTTGGATATGTTTTCTAATGCATGCATGTATATCTGTGAGAGCGGTGAGGTTTTTAACTGAGGCTCACATCAAAGGAATCCATTTTATGTTTATTAATGTACGAATGACCAACTAATAATGTTTTGTGTGAATTATTTATTGCGGATAATTTTGGTAAGAGCAAATAGAATACATTAATGTCTAACTAGACACGGGGCATCATTCAAAGTAGCTTTGACTAAACCGAACCATAGTATCAGTGTTAAATTACAAATCTTGTCAAAGACAACTAATATTCAAGTTATACGTATTTATACAATTGATAAAAACAACGCATAGGGTTAGTCTCGGAGGGACTAAATGCGGTGAACGTAGAAAGAAAATCGAGGTTGCAAAGCATTAGGGAGTAGACTAGTATTGGAAGTGAAAGACCTTCGCTTGGCCCGACCTTCAGTGGAGAAGCACTGGAAGAAGAAACTATTGATCAGTTGGCCGATGGGACCGAAATGACTTCGAATGGCGGTCACGTACGACGACATAGTGACGCATAAAACAATTTCCGATTTCCCATAATTCCAATAAAAGGTTACCCAGTTACCTATCTAGAAGATACAAATTTGAAAGATCGTCATCTCATTACTTGACGTCGTGATTAGACACAAGTGTTGAACTTCATTAGTTTATATATTGTTTAGTTAAGAATTAGTTTTCATTGTGTTGTAACATATTTATTAGGTTACCCACATTTGTAATGTATTACTTCAGATAGGACAAGCCAGGGCAAGTCTAGGCAGACTTATACCTTATAAAGGCATATAAGAGACGCTGTAAGGAACATTCATGTTTATTATGTTTCGTGATTGAATCCTAAGCGGAGGCTACGCTCAAGCTCACAACAGTTAAGTAAATATTCGATAGAGATGAATTTTGTAAAATCTTCTTCCCGTCGTCTTCCCACATTTTTTTATATGTAGTCGGCACGGTACGACCTTAGTCCATACTGTAATAGGTTTTGGCTATAGTTTTTTACGGCCGGTCGTCTGCCTGAGAACTCTCCTTAGGTATGTATACGAAATATTAACAGATTATCGAAATAATTTACTAATATTTCTTGTAAACATTCCCAACCAAGCTTAAACTTGGTTGAAAATTTTCACGACGATAGTCGAATGCCAGATTCGAATCTACGACCATGTTGTGCATGTTTCGCAGTCCGTACCCAAAACCTTTAGTCTCCTTCTTCTTCTTCTTCTTTTCAGCCCAAGGTCGTCCACTGCTGGACGTAGGCCTCCCCCATTGATCGCCACAAAGATCGGTCCCCTGCCGCCCTCATCCAGTTGAAAAACCTTTAGTCTATTGGGGCTTAATTTTGTAAAATAGTACAATAAAATACTAGGTTTGATAAATATTTTAAGTCCTCATATTAAAATCGCCCAAACTATAATTACATGTCATGTACGTCACACTATTGTCAGCTATCAGACGTGACAAGATAGAACTGCGAGCAGAGTGCGCCCGGCTTGCGGATTTATTAAAACGTCCAGCACTCAGTCTGTCTGTCTGTCAGTGAAGCTCGAAGCGGCCCAGTCGTTACATTCCGTCGCTGCAGATGATTCATGCAAACAATCGAGTATATTTCTCTTTTATAACCATTATCGGTTTAAAAAATCGGATCGGGGACTGATCTGTGACCGTGACCATTAGTGCTGTATAGTACTCGAAACGTCATAAATAAAAAAAATGCGATATAATTAGTTATTTAAGAACCAAAATGGATATGTATCATCCTTTAATGTCTTGGTTACAGCATTTAATAAAAGCCAAACAACAACTTACATTTTTTGACATCGGTCGGGTGAATTTCAATATTGTGCCATAAAAATAAATACAGACTATATATGTACCTTTCTATAACAAAACTTCTAATGGTGGCCCAGTATAGGCCCCGACTTACGTACTGGAAGTCGCGGGTTCGAACCAAGACAGGCGCTTTACTTTGTTTAAGTTATTTCATCACCACTGCTCCAAAAACGACGAAGGAAAACATCGTGAGGAAACCGGCATGTCTTAGAACCAACAAATTCAAAGACATGTGACATCCACCTACCTACACTGGGCCAGCATGTTGGATTAGAGAAGGGGAAGGGGCCGCCCTTCCCCTTTCGGAGAGGCCCATGTCCCATGTAGTGGCTAATCTTACTAAATAAAAAAGGGCTAATTATTATTATTATTATTAACCGTAAAATTGTTTAAACCAATTCAATAGTTATAGAGTTTCAGTGACTAATATTTTTTATAGTATTAGTATAGAAAATTAGTTCCCCAAAAGATTTCAAAGCCATCAACTGTTATACCAACACTTTTACATCAAACATATTATTCAGATAGGATCATCTTCAGGGAAGCTATGAATGTTTTATAGTACTAATAGCTTTTCCTTGTACAATTTACAAGTTTAGGGAAGGTTTCAACAAAGCTTTTCAGTCGATTATGATCGTGATATATTGGATTTTATATCTCTTGAATTCACTTAATAGTTTAACGTTAATATTGAGTACAAAAATATGTACATTTTGTAGTCTTAAAGTCGTCATGAACTTTTAATGCTATATGTTATATATATGTTGTTATATATGTTAAACTACGAAAATGGTTTTGTTAAAACTTAACATTAATATTATTTACATTCGGTATTATTTATAAAATTATTAATTTATGAGCAAAAATATAACGAGTAAAATAATTTTAAAAAAATATTGTCATTTGAAATTTGTATGGAATACACTAAAATAAAGAAAAATATTTTCGAACTGGACCAAAATTTATGAAAATCATTGTTAAAGTATCAAGATCACACTCTAAGAAATCTCTCCTCTTTATAAAAGCTGTAAATCCTAAAGGAGAAGAATAAAAGAAGGAGAGACATATGCATCATAATTTATGTTATTAACTTGGTATGAAAAACATTAAACAAAATTTAGTATTCTCGTAGTGAACTGCAGATTGTGCAGAAAACGTATGTTCGAAGCTGTAATTGTGTTGAGGAAAATCTTTATGAGGACGTGATGAGAATACCATGTGAATTTGATTATAATTTTTCAAGCTTTCTTTGATTATTCTGTATAGAATTAAAAACACACATATAAAAACTTTTGTAGTATGCTTACAGAGAAAGTAGTTCACCTGATGTTACGTACGCACTACAACTCGTTAACAATCTCAAGAGTTGGGGATGCGATGCGAAAGGTTAGCACCTTTGAACAAGACGAGTGCGTGTCGGACTTGCGCACGAAGGGTTCCGTACCATTATCTATAAAAACGGCAAAAAAATCATATCTGTTGTATGGTAGCCCTACAATAACATTTATTTTATTCTGTATTTGTTGTTAAAGTGGCAACAGAAATACATCATAGGTGAAAATTTCAACTAACTATCACGGTTCATGAGATACAGCCTGGTGACAGACGAACCGACAGACAGACGGACAGCGGATTCTTAGTAATAGGGTCCTGGTTTACCCTTTGGGTACGGAGTCCTAAAAATAGGGTTTTAGATGAGGAAAATAAAAAAGGGAATGTACTTCAAGCCTCTGATGACCTAGTACTTCCCTGGTAAGGGCAGCCCAGGTCCAAGCTATAAACGTATTTTTAATAAAAATAAAGTAAAAGCCCAACTGTATGACACTCCGAAGAAGAATTCAAATCACACAATCGATCAAGCCTAAACATAATTAATTAAAATTTGTAGTCAGCTTCATCGTCTCTGCAAAGAAAAGATAATCTGCAATAGTATACTTATTATTCCTGGGACTTAAAGTCGTCTTCTATGTCTTCCCGGAACGAGTGGGATCGATGATATTTCTGATATCCGGGAATATCCGAGAAGAATTCTAGTTTGTCCTACTCCAAATTGAATCAAGGAATTCCTAGACTTTACTAAAAATAAATACGCCTATAACCCAGAGGGGTAGGCAGAAATTATCGATTTCCATGGCGCGATCCTGGCACACCTCTCTCGCTTCTTCTACATCCATACATCTACGCATACATATTCGTCAGATATGGGTATACATTATATGGCGCTGCTTTAGTATGTCACTAATTTGATCGATATAAGTTCTCCTTGGCCATTCATTATGCAACACATTTGTTTCTTTACTCTCTCTTCATTCATCCTGAACCACGGAAGCATGCCTTTCTCAATTCTAGTCACAAAGTCCACTTTTAAGTAACACTTTACTAAAAACTTAACAGGAAATAACAACTTAAATGCCTTCATATTCTAAGTAACCTTGTTAAAGTTCTAATTAAGCGCACCGTCGTACACGTTCTAATGAAATTTCTTAGTTGACTATTCTTATTAATGAATTAATTGCATGTTGAATATTAAATGTGGACCGGAACAGTGGAAAAGATATTATTTTGTTCTTTTTCATTCATTACTAAAGCTAATAGCTAAGAAAATAGATACACAAAATCTCTGTGGAAGGATTAGTAACAGAGAATGTCCAATAAAGGTAAGTAGAATTTAATACCGAGAAGAAAAGAGAGAGAAAGACAAGATCAATTAAATTAAAGATAAAGATTCATTAAGTTGCCTTTATAATTAAAATTGTCGTGTTCTAATTTGAAACGATTCCTTCGCATTTTGTTGATCTCGTTAAAATAAGTTGTGAATTCTAAAATTGATTATTGTGGTATTTCGTTCATACTAATTTATTGTTTAAGGTGGCTTTTCACTACGGAATATAACATTTACGTGCCGAAATGTAAATTATATCCGGCGATTGTCCTTTACACTATGGTATATATATGTAGAACAGTTTCTGTTCGTCATTGGATTGATAGTTTTGAATAAATACTCGGCCGGTCGAAAAAAATATGTATAACTTGAGAGTAAACGGTTCCATTTTAAAGTACGATGTGTCGCTCTGCGTTGTCTTTTATATGTAAGATCGTATTTTTTAAGCAAAGCGCCATCTAACAAAAATATGAGATATCAGTAAGTTAGCCCTTGACAACGTTCCTACAATATATAACGCAAAGACCTATCAAAAGATGGCGCACATTAATGATGATGATTTTTTAAAATATGTTATAATTTTTGGCTCTAATCTTAAGAAAATTTCTTACAGTTTTGCACGTTGAAACAATTTTTTTACCGTGACAAATTAATTATAACATAAAAATATACTTAAGGCGTTCTATTTAATGAGCCATTTATTCCAATGAACTCTAAACAACTCAATTTGCAAAATAAATATTCTGTGTTCATCTATACGTCTACTAACGCCATCTATTACAATAAAAAGATTCTTATAAGATCATTAAAACGAATTCATAAGGTTTACCTATACAAAAATAAATGCCTATAAACTTTTAAACTGCTTTCAGAACCAATGATCCATATATTAATTAATATCGAAAGGTTTCGGAGAATTTTCAGCTTGTCGGATAAGCTCCTGAATTACAGAGGCAACAAAAGCGGACCAACAATCTGTTACGGCTTTAACTTTTGCTGTAGTTCACAACTGGACTCGGCGACCGAGTTATACATAAATTACGAAGACCAACAGGTGTTCAGAATAACTTTTATAGAATTCACTTAAAGTTGTCACTGACTTAAGTAGTTCATTTGCGAAGGTGTATAAACAAAAAAGTGACTTGTATTTTTTATTAAGCTCTTAGTGAGTCCGAGCTGATTTTGATTCAGTACTTTTAAAACTTAATGACTTCTCATTTCTATAGTAAATACCACATCTATGTATATAAAGACTTCTCATTTCTATAGTAAATACCACATCTATGTATATAATGACTTCTCATTTCTATAGTAAATACCACATCTATGTATATAATGACTTCTCATTTCTATAGTAAATACCGCATCAATGTATATAATGACTTCTCATTACTATAGTAAATACCACATCTATGTATATAATGACTTCTCATTTCTATAGTAAATACCGCTTCTATGTATATAATGACTTCTCATTTCTATAGTAAATACCGCATCTATGTATATAATGACTTCTCATTTCTAAAGTAAATACCGCATCTATGTATATAATGACTTCTCACTTCTATAGTAAATACCACATCTATGTATATAAAATAAGAAACTAACTAACTGACATATCACAACCCAAACTAATGAGCCTAGAGACTTGGTTTGGAACAGAAACTAACCGTGGGAAGCCGGGGCGGACCGCTAGTATATATCAAATGTTAATGTTTCTGTTGTTAATCAATTCGTCGTGGTAAAGAGTTTCGTAGTTTTTATAAATTTTTAGCTCAGAAATCTTATAAAAATTAATTAATTGTACATGTGTATAGCTCCAGTATTGATAGTTCATTTATTTTCCTTTATTATTTTAACATTACTAGTATCCTTAGTGAAAGCAGAATGCTGCTTTGCAGAATATTCCGAAAGGATACAAATAGTCTAATAATTTATTAAAGGGTAGCATCTGCATCCTACAGACCGCTTGCCAATGTTTCTAACAATTAGGTATTAATAGAGGCGATGAAAACGAGTCTAGACGAGACTAAAATCGATACAGAGGGTTGAAAGGAAAGCTTAAAGTTTTCATTTATACTATAGTTTATTTTTAGACAAACACGTGTTCACTAGACGGTAACAGTGTAGAGCTTTAAGCATAAAATGAAAGCTTTAATAGTGTTTTATTTTGCATATAAGTTAATTTAAGTTTAAGTTAAAGTTAAGTTTCGATTAAGTAGTATTCTACCCTTGTAAACAAAACTTGTGTCACTAATATAAACTTTGTCTGAAAACAATTACAAAGGTGAAAAGGTAAAAGGTAAATCGACTTTTTTTAACTTTAATGATCCTTATATCTTTGTGATATCGTCTATGGTGTGTATAATGGTCCGCCTAAACTTTGTCTGTTAGGAATTTTGTCTACAAAAGAAAATGTTAGGGTCCGTGAAAACTTTGCTCAGCAACGCTATTGTTGGGAAGGAAATGGTATAAAAAACTTTTGATATGGCAACGATCTAAGAAAAGGAAAGTGGTAAATTAATGTTACAATTTTAATTTGAGCTATTATTATTATGTATTCAAGTAAATAATAAATATTAATACATAATAATTATCAGTTTTGTGTATACTTTGGATTTGAAGGTCTAGTGATGGTGGGCGATGATCCTCGTCACTAAGAGCAGGTCTGGACTGTTAGTCAAATGGAGTGACATAAACTATTTAAATTTTCAACATTTTTGAGAATATTTTATGTAGCAAATGGCGATAGACAAATTGGTTCATAGAACCAAAATTCTTTGTGATTCAAATTTATCGCCCGGCCATTTCGTGTACATTGGTACTGGTTTAGTCAAGGGATTTCATTAATGTAGATAGAATTATCCTTTCTTATTCCCAGTCTATGAATTTTTAACTCAGCAATTACAATTTGTTGTATACTTCGAGGGGCCAATAGCCTAATGATTAAGGGGACGGACGGATTAATCAAGATGTCGTGGGTTTGATTCCGCCATTCGTCTTTTGTCGTGAACAATATCCTAATACAAGCTTTTTCAGCTTTATTGGAATAGTTAAAATAAATATTAATAAAATAAACCAAAAAAACTACTAATATATAATAAAATACTAGCGACACGCCCCGGCTTTGCGTGGACAGTAGAGCATTTATGTTTTTCTGTGGTAATGTCGTACTTACCGAAGTCTTCTTCAACAATCATTTATATTTCAGCTAATTCTCACAATACCTTTTCATCACCAAGGGCTTCACAAAGTCTAAGTAAAGTGCTGGATAACTAACAGCGTGTTAGCGCTTCTAAACCCGTCGAGGCAATGCAGCAAACGCTTAAGCACGTGAGCGATCAAATTCAGATCAACGCTCCGATGCGTTTCTTTTGGACGTGAGAATAAGCGCTCAAAAGCCGAAAAGAGTGCTTAAAGCGTGTGACCGTCCAAATGAAACTCAGCCAACAAGTGTTAATGCGACGTAAAGAATATGGCGCATCCAATTGAAAAGCTTTGTCGTTAAGTGTTTTCGACCGTACGGATAAGCAATACTGTCAACCACTCGAATATGTCCCCTTTTCCGGATACACAAGGGCACTCTGAATAGATCACGTATTTTTTCAATCCTCCAGTGCGTGGGGTATCAATGATTCTAAAACTGGCCAATTACAATTAAAAAAAAATTAGAACAAGAACGTGACCTAGCGTGATTGAAGAGAAAAGAGAAATAATATGGCTTAAATGCCGTAGCATGATGGATGTAATTCAAAAATACTATTTTAAAGTATTGCTAATAGAAATAAAATAAAATCATGCATATGACACTCCCGGGCCTCACACCTCACTATTCAAAATCGGTCCAGCCGTTTAGGCTAAAGGAGGTCACAATGTACGGACATGCATACCCTCAAAAAAACAATAAATTGTAAAATACGACAAGTAAAAACAACAGAGTTTCTGCTTTTACGATT